>JANHFX010020403.1:82483-103325 GCA_027560015.1 Chloroceryle amazona | reverse complement strand
TTTTCATGGTGAGGGTGACAGAGCCTGGCCCAGGCTGCCCAGGGAGGTTGTGGAGTCTCCTGCTCTGGAGACTTTCCCAACCCCCCTGGCTCTGTTCCTGTGGGCCCTGCTCTGGGTGACCCTGCTCTGGCAGGGGGGTTGGACTCGCTGATCTTTTGAGGTCCCTTCCAACCCTCACCATGCTGTGATTCTGTCCTTGCTGAGACTCAGGACAGAGACACTGTATGGAGAGAAGTACCCAGGGTTAACATTCCAGTGTCTCCGTAGCTAAATAATATATTGTTGCCATAAACATACGTACAAGCACACAACGAGATGGGAACGGGCTTTCAGCCATAAATAACAGGGAAAGAAGTCTTGGTTGGCTACCGTCCTGTTCACTGAAAGGAAAAGCAGCATCTGTTTGGAGAGCCAATCTGGCACATGAATGCCTCGGCCCTTTTTTATTACAATATAC
The DNA here is from genome assembly GCA_027560015.1 of Chloroceryle amazona. Classification (NCBI taxonomy): domain Eukaryota; kingdom Metazoa; phylum Chordata; class Aves; order Coraciiformes; family Cerylidae; genus Chloroceryle; species Chloroceryle amazona. Next base: position 102,868 of record JANHFX010020403.1, on the reverse strand, counting down.
TTATTTCAGTATATATTTGAAAGTTTAATCAACTCCTGTAGCAGGACAACTCTGCTGATGGGCTGAGGAAAAGGGGGGGAAAAAGGAGGAGGTAGAGGGAAGAAAAAAACCCAGGGAACTTGTCTGTGACTGCTGCCAGTTTCTCTGTTCTCATGGGCACTAAAGAACTTGCTCTGATCTTCTCCAAACAGATGACCTTGCAGCTCTTTCCTCACCTGTAATTCCTAAATTTCAGCTGATTTAAAAGACTGCTAGGGAACAAAACACTGTTCACAGATCAGTGCCAAAGAGAAGCCCTTGTATCGAGAACACGTCTGTCTGTTTCTGATACCTGGAGTAAATTGACCCCAAATACAGCTCTGGACTTGTTGGTCGTTTTCCCTCGAAGCAGTAAATAAGGAGCAGGGCTGAGAAGCTAAGCCAAACTAATTTGGGCAGTTATTATTTGACTGAAAGGTGATCCTGAACGTTTAAATGGTTTATCCCCTTCTTGTTAGTGGCATCATTCAATCAGGACTACTAAGCCTCCAAGTGAACGGATTGCAACCACCCAGGGAATTACTCACTCCAACCAGGAAATGTGGGGTTTGTTAGTTCAAACAGCATCTGTAGGAAGCTGGTAAACAACAGCTGAGATGATGAAAGATCACATCAACTCCTTGCTTTGAAGTAAAAGATATTAAAACCACGAGTGTACGAGTTCTTATTATAGCTTAGCTCCCCCCGCTCGCCAACCCCCAAGAACCTGGCATGGTTGCTCTTGCTGCATAACAAGCTGTGTAATAGAAATCCATAAAAATATCAACGAGGCACTTGAAAGCGACATGAAAAAGCGACGAGGCCTATTTCTGGTGATGCTGCCATTAAAGGCAATTTGTTCCTTTATGCCTGGAATGAAATCAAACATTTTTCCAAGCCCAGAGTGAAATTTTTAGTCTCAGAAACTTAAGATGCCTTGTCACCTAGACGGGCACATTATGAATACTCAGAAGCGGAGCCATTAGCATCGTTTGCGCGCGGAGCGCGTGTCAGGCGATTTGCAAACGAGCACAAGGACACAGGGTCATGTTTTAACAGCAGACTCATAAGGAATTGAAGTGTGAATTCTCCTGTTTGCAAAGTTAGCGAGTTATTAGCTGTTAATTACAAAAGTACAAAAGCAAGCTAGGTGCCTCTGCCCCTTGGCTGCGGGTTAAATGCCGATAATGCTTTTGAGAAAGCAATGGACACGGCTGCTTCTGGAAGTTCTGTCCAGATCCCCAAACACCTCCTGACAGTACTGAGAATCAGAGCGCACGCAGCTGATATTCCTGTCAGCTTCCATCATTTTAATCCGCTCCCAACCGCAGAGAAAAATCTCCTCACTTACTCCTTACCCAGCATCTGCTGCCTCCATTTCTTCTAAACCCCCTCAAAGTTTGGTGTTGTGTTTCCCTTTTCTTTCCCTGCCCTCTCCGCTCGGTTACTCCCTCAGACCTAATTAATCCTATCAGGTTGTTCACCCTTAGCAGAAGTAGCACCTAGAGAATCTGATCAATAAGGCACTGGGCTGGGGCAGTAGAGACCCAGGCTTTAGTTCTAGGTTTCTGGTGGTCCTACAGTGCAGTCATTTCTCTCTCTAAGCCTTTCCTGTATAAAATAAGGATAACAATTTACATCTTCATTTGCAAAATGCTTTGAGATCTCTACATGAAAAGAGCCAAACAGCAAGCATGAATAATATATGAGAGCTACAGGATAAGAGATGGCTTTTATTTCTGGTCCTGACATGCCAAGTGAAATGTTTTTATCTATGTAAATATTTTTTCCGCAATAAATTATTGTTAATCACTGCATTTTCCCTTTTAAAGCCTTGAGCTTTACAAATTCAAAATTGCCTGGTCAGGAAGATCTCTACAAACCGTGACCCTGACAATGTCTACTCTCTTCCTAGAGCTACTGTACAGCCACCCACTTCCCCACCATTTCCTCTCCCTGCCTCCTCCTCCCCCAGAAAGGCTCCCTAGATTGTGTACTTTTCTAACAATGCCTTTATATGGACTAGAGTAAAATAAGCATATACAGTTGAACTTGAACTACTCAAGTCCGTATGTCAGCCGGTGCCTCAAAGTTGAAATACTCAGAGGTATTTTGCCATCTCATTTGTTTGATTAGGTGCCTTTCAGCACATTTATTTAGGATGTCATGCAGCTTACAGAGACTAACAGAGCACTTTAGGGTACAGCACATCCAGCTTCTGCAGAAAATAAACAAACACATTTGGCCTTGACCCTACAATAAACCCCACACCAGCAGCTTTATGTCTTTACTACAGCAGTGTTTATGAGTTTAAAATCTTAAAAATAACTGCTGTCTCCAAATGAAGGAATGCTAAAGGATGTGGATCCTGGTCTGAAACTACCAATGATACCGTGTCAAAGCAGGGTCTTTCAGGAGGTGAAATCTTCACAGAGTCCTCCTAGCCCGTAAAAATATGGTCAAGCAATGGCAACCCATCCTCAGTCCCATCCACTCCTGAAACCTTTGGGCAGCCTCCATATAGAAACAGGTTCAGATCCAATAAGAGCAGATGCTCCAGAGACTCCGCACAGCCACGTAGGACCCTCATTCCTCCTGCTTTTTTTCCCTGCAAAGTTGTGATGACAGGCTGTAGAACCTCAAGCCCCAAGAGAGGTGGGAGATGCAGCCAGACACCCCTGCTCACCTTCACCTCTGTCCCCTCCCTTTATGGAGGCTATAAACTATCACATTCATGTGCCACATGCCTGTGTGTAACTAGGAGCCAGAGACTGGCAGCGGGTAATGGGTGATTAGTTACTGGTGACAGATGTACTCCATGGCTTTCCCCCAGTTTCCACTTCTGGGTGGAAAACTGCACTTTTTCCTTGAGCAAACCAAGAGGCAAAGCTGAGCACAAGCCGGTCCAGATTTTGCTCGTCAGTACACAGCACATGTTGCAGGGGCTGGGTGGAAAAACGAGGTGTGGGGAGGGAATGATACTCTGGATAGTCCTGACCTAAGCACTGTTGTCAGTGTACAAGATCATCTCTCTTCTTCCAGCGCAGAGCTGCTGGGTCTGACTCAATCAGCTCTGAAGTGTAGAATGTGAAAACAAATCTGTTCAGGTTCTTTCTCTCCCATTACAAGACTTAGCACCTTTGTGGAATGAGCACGGAGAGAAACACACACTCTGCAAATGAATTAATTAGACCTCATGAAAGAACGTGTAGGCTTGGAGGAGCATCTGACTGAGCAGTTTCCAAAGTAACAATTGGTGGAAAAAAATAAATTGCATTCCCCAGTGCCCTAAATATGACAGATTACAACAACCAGGGTAGAGAGAAACATACGTGTGCTAGGACCGGCACGCTGATCACCGTGAAGGCACATTGATTGGAAATGACTGTACAGTCAGCTGTCAGAACATGCTGTTCTTTCACTTGCCCCCTTCCCTAATCGAAAGGTATCTGCCTGCGTTGTGGGGCTGCAAGTGATGCAATAAAAACAATAAAAAAATATAAAAACATTTGAGTTTCATTTGACTCTTGTTGCACTGTACGCCAGAGCTGCATGCTTTACAAGTCTACCAGAGTGAAATAAAATATAAGACTTCCTGTATGTCTGCTCCACTCCTCAGGTTATGAGGCAGAGAAAAAGAAAAATCAGTAATTGCTTTACATATAAACGTGAAACCAATTTTAGAACTCCCTGGCCCTTTATCAACATGCATACGTCTTTTACCAGCTCTGAATTGCACATCATCATAACACATAAAAGCAATGATGAAGAAAAGGGTTATTTACACTCCACAGTTCTACCTTAACAGTACATCCAGGCATTTGCAAAACCACTCCTTTTCCCTTGAGTTGAATCTGGGGATGCTGAGGGCTCCACAACTTGTTTTATTTCGCAAGGCATACAAGTCTAGGGCCATCTTCTCAAGCCCTGCTCCCCTCCAAAGCCAAAGTGCAACAAGAAGGAGGAATCTAACACATAAACTAAATGTAGACATTGTGTCAGGGCCCAGATGTTGCTGGTTGTGTCCTGCTGCTATAGTGGTACCTCAATGCAGGAAGAGGAATCTGCTCAGTTAGGTGTATTTCATTAAAGCCAAATTCTGGGTGGCTGACATACAGATAGACTGGCACCAAAATCACTGAATGGGCCTGAAATAACAATCACATTGTTATTTCAGGGCTAATCTATCCACATAAACCAGCCCTGTATTCTACTACATCCATCAACAACAGAACATACACTCCAGCAAGAAAAAAGAAAATCAATACTATGCAATTAAAAATATTTCTTTTAAGGAGCAGCGACCTGTCTTTTCCTTTGGCAAAGACAGCCAAAAGCTTGTATAGTACACACAGAACAAAAATAAACCCGAGTGGACATTCTCCTCAAGCATTCCTAAGGAAACCCCAGGGAGCTGAGTGCCACTTGAGGAAGAAACAAAGCACTTACCTCAGTGTAATGCATTGCCAGAAACCATTAAAAAAAAAAAAAAAGAAAGAAAACCAAACAAACAACAAAGAAAACCCAACCCAAACACCAACACAAAACCACAGCACAATCAGCAACCCAGAGCACTCCAGGTATTCGCCCTGCCCGCTGTCTATGGCCCTGCACTCCAGTTAAAGAAAGGGGATTGGAAATCAACAGGAAAGAGGATTGGAATTCAACGGTATCATTAATTAATGCATTGAATCGTGAGTGGGTGCACCCCACCAGACTCAGTGTGTTGAGGAAGTTCTTGTAGCCAGACCTTGTGCAAAACCACTGTTATTAGTGGGGATCTGCAAAAATCCTTGCGTGGGCTCAGGAGCCTATAGGATTATTTCTTGGATTTGAAGGTCAGCAAGAACCATCAGATCATTTAGCCCAGCCTGCTCTAGAGCACAGGCTGGAGAATTTCCCCAGCTGCCCTGGTGCTGAGCTCACCAACTCTGCTTCTTAAAGCACGTTTCCCAGAAAGGCACTCGGTCAGACTGTGGGGAAGAGGAAAGACAGAGATTCCATCATACTTTTTGTCCCAGTGGTCAAAGACTCTGCCTAAACAGCAGACAAACTAAGCTTCAGACAAATGAATTTTGTAAAAGAAACAGAGTTCTGTTGCCATCTTCTCTCTGTGCCCCTAAAACTTTACAGAGAAAAGCTTCGCTGAGCCAGCTGTACTTTTCAGGGTGAAAGAAGTGAAGAACTAGAAAGCAGAGCATGGGAGATCACAACAAAAACCTGTGTGATACTTGTCAGAAGCCCCAGGTTGGTATTCTCCTGTCCTTTTACACTGTGCTTTCATTTCTAAAGTCAATTTAATCTCCGATCCTACCAGATCAGAACTGCAGATTGAATAATCTGCTCTCCTGCCTCTGGATGGGGCTTGTGACAGGTACTGAGAAGGAATTTTCAATGCAATCACTAATATTTGCACACACCCTAGAGTGATCTTCTTCCCCAAATCCCTTCTCACCTCCCTCTCATTCTTTAACACTTCTACTTCTTTAACACTTCTACTCATTGCATCATGTAAATAAAAACTCACAGTGACAAGTTTAAGGATCTGATCCAAAGTCAAAGAAAGGCTTCTCTGAAGGTGCCACATCCCTAGTTCTGTCAAGTTGCTAGTACTGGATTTAACAAGCATTTTTTGCATGAAGATCTGAACAGGAATATCTTAAAAGTCCTAGTCCTGGGGAGCTCAGAACCCATACAAAATGAAGAGTATATGTTATTCCTAAGGAGAAAGTTCAACAGGCAAACTAAGCTGGACTTGAACTTGAACATAGACTGCTTGGGTACCAAAGGAGCCAGTCTAAACCCTGTCCAGAATGCTTAAGGCTCTGATTCAGTGCCCAGTGAAATCAATTATTGATTTCAGCAGGAGTTGCAAGATGTCATATGGGAGTTGCCCAAAGGGACAGAGGAAGTTTATGGCAGAGCTGAGAACCAACTTAGATCTCCAGACTTTCCATTTAACCAGATGTCCATCTGTCCTCTTACATTTTTCTGCATCCTTTTTAAAAGCGATTCCCCCCCACCTCTGCCCCCCTGCTCTGCTAGGAAGAAGTAGATGGCACTTTAACTCTCCTAGCTGCGCTCTGTCAGCTCTCACTGCCACTTGGGATGTGCTGTCGCTTCCATGGAAACAGAATCATGAATCTTTTTCCCAGGAAATGCCTCCAAACTGCCTTCATTTTGTTTTGTTGTTTCCAGGCAAGTCTATGTTTGCTGAGACTCTATGACTTCTGCTGCTATTTAATGTAGCAAGACCCTTTTGGAAACCAAATTACGTGCAACATTAATATAAGTGTAAAATACTCCCTCTTTTTTCAGAGGATTTCCCCTCTTCTACCTGGGACTTCTTTGCCAACGGTCAAGGAAAGACAGTTCTGTTGCAATGACAGAGAAGGGGAATCTCTGCCACAGCAGCTCTGGTTACAACTGTGCAGATCGCTCTGCGCTCTCCCATTAACCTGACACGTGCTTTCCAGCACCTTGGTCAACTCGGGATTGGACCGGAACCAAAGACTGGACAGTCTACAGCCTGGGCTGCCAAGCCACATCCTACTGCCTGTAGTTGGGAAAGATCAGTATCACGTCCGGAATCAAGGCCAGAGGAGCAAAATAACTCATGCTGACAGTGACCTACAGACAGGCAGGTCCTCTTATACCTGAGGAGAAATTTAAGAGGAAAGAAGTGCATGGGAAACACTGTCAAGGGTATTGAGTCACCCAGGGGCAGAGTTAACCATCAGCTTCACCCACCCAACACAGGTTTCCCTCCCACAGTACCACTGTGCAAAGCTGCCAGCTCTGAGCTGTGGTTTACCCACCACGTTCACAGGACAGCAACCTGAAATAGAGGATGGGATCATGGGGATCACTGAATCACAGAATCATTCAGGTTGGAAAAGACTCTCGGGATCATTGAGTCCAACCTTTCACCCTACTCTACAAAGTTCTCCCCTACACCATAGCCCCCAACACCACATCCAAACAGCCCTTAAAAAACATCCCGGTGACTCAACCCCCTCCATGGGCCGCCTATTCCAGTGTCTGGCTGCTCTTGTTGGGAAAGTTTTCTTCCTGATGTCCAGTCTAAACCCCCCCTGCTGCAATTTGAAGCCATTCCCCCTTGTTCTATCATGGTGAGCTCTGCTCCTCAGGAGTTCATTGCAGGATAAGCAGAACACCACAGGGCACTGTTGCTTCTGTACGGTCATCTTAAATTCTTCATCTGTTCTCTGCTGCTTCTCTTGTGGTTTACTCTGTCCCAGGGAGAAATAGATCCATATTTCACTCTATACCCATAGTTATTACTAACTGAGAAATTTTTGTACGTGAAAAATGCAGGTTTAACTAAAACTTGGCATAAATTGGTTTCGGACAAAAGATTTTAGTGTATTTCTTCAAAGTGAATATATTTTGAGCTTTCATGTCATATTGAAATGATATTTTGTTACCATATTTACTTCCCTTTAACTTACTTTAATTTACTTCCCTTTTTTACTTCCCTAAAGCTTGTAAACTGCAAAATTAAAAGTATTTAATTGTAGCCAAATAGCTTAATATATAAAAAACTTTTTAATTATTATTTTTTGGTGGGTTTTTTTAACTTTTTTTACAAAATGAAGCCTCCACTTCAGCAGCTTCTTCTTTGGTTCGGCCTTTTAGCCAGTCCAGTGGCATCCTTCACTTTCTCCCTAAAAGATCATTTATTCCAAAACTTTTAGCCAGGACCAAGTCATACCAAACAATAAATAGTTCAAGGGCTCTGGCTTAATTACCCTTTGCTATTTAACACGAGAGAGCAAGCAAGAATAAAACCTGCTCGTTTGCCACTTAGATGCAGGAGAATAAACTGGTTTGAAGGGTCTGAAGAATTCAAGCAGGAGACACAGAGCCCTACTATGGGCATCAACCTGAACTTCCAGGTTAATTCTACAAACAGGCCTCAGCAGATGAATTTAGGTTATGAATAACAAGTCTTAGCACATGAATTTAGCAGGCTCTCCAAATTCAACGGGACGCAAGCGCTTGTGATAGCAGAGTCCTGATCTTAAACAATTAGGCAACATTTTCAGCCAGTCCTCAGAGAAAACAGGAGCCAGCCTCCCGATGGCAGCGACCGAGGGAACACACCTCCCTGCCAAGAGTCCTTTATGAAGCCAGCTCAAAGCCTGACAAGGGTGAAGTTACTCGACAGAGTAAAGAGAGGCAGAAAAACTTTGCTCCGTCATGTCCTCGTACCAACTTGTGATGTACACCAAACGATTCTGGCTGCAAAGGAGAATTCTCCCACTGCTCTATAGCGTGAGCCATGGAAAGTGTGGTGGTGGATTCATGTATCATAACAGCCTGAGGGAAACTTTACACTTTTCTTCTTATTATTTTTATTATTTCATTCCTAGCTCTTCCCATTTTTCCTCCATCCTGCAAACAATTAATTAGAAAGCTACACCTAAATTATAAATTACCAACTTTAGGGGGAAAAAAAAAAATAAAAAAAAAAAGTACTTAAAATTCTGAAGGGCTGATATGTCAAGATTGGAGAGAAGCAGCTGTTTTGGAAATGTTGCCTTTTTCTTTGTTCCGAATGCTATTTAAACATTGGCAGGGGGCCTCATTAAAGATGAATCGATGAATTAGTAAGTAGTGTTGTAGCCAGAAGAGACAGCATGTGCTCCTGTGGTGAAAACAGATTTACACAAAAGAAAGGAGGGGGGGGTAGAAAATACCCCATCTCAGTGTGTAACAAAGTCGGTGTTTTACAATATTCTATCAGAGCTGCACCAATCCCAGGCAGGATCCACCAGAATTTCCAATATAAATTCATATTTGGGGATAGAAGTTGGAACTGGATGCAAAGTTTCCTCTGGGCTAAAATGTAATAGATAAGTTTTGAACCCTAGAGCATTTTAGTTACCAAAATGTTATGAAGTGTGAAATAAAAATAATTAGGAATATAACATGGGAATCACAAACCACAAAGATATAATCCAGCTGAAAAAGCAAAGAGAGATATCAGCTCAACTATCACAACTGATGTATGCATCCATTAATATGGTAATAGCACCTTACTTTTGGCACCAGACTTCAATGGAAGTCTCAGAAAAAAGGGATCAGCTTTAGCCATGGAGCTGCAGGGGGGTTTCACATAGTCCAACACGACGGGGATATAAATACCAAGGGACAGACCAAAAGTGGAACTGCTTATCTGACTCTGAAATGCAAAGTCGTCAGTGAAGACAAAAGACCTGTCACAGCTCCTGCCCTCAGCATGATACTTACTCTTTAGGCCTTTATCTCTTGCTCCAGCACCAGGAGATGCAAAACAGGAGCAAGGTTCCAAGCCAGATTGATGGGAATGGTGCTTCCCATCGCAGGCACGTGCCCACCACCCGATCCTGAGTGGACCAGCAAACAACTGGACATCAACCTTCTCAAGTGCCCCGGGTGCCTTATTACTGGCTGCACAGAAAGTTGGGAGCAGGACCGTGGCTCTTACCTTGATAACAGGAACCAGATCCCTCGTTCTGATTTCTTTTTGCAAATCTCCCAAGATGATTCCTGAGGAACATCTTAAAGAAAAATACTCGCTACTCTTCCCCATGCAAATCTCCTCCTGGGAAGGTTCTCGAGTATTTTGCCAATCAAACCCAAAACACAACAATTCAGAAGCTACCAGAAGTTGCAGTTGGGTTTTAAACAAATGGAAATGGTGTCACTCACACTGAGCCACACGCTACCCAACCCAGTCCTGTGTTACTCCACGATACGTTATTTCCCCAACAACAGTTTGGGCTCTGCCTAACAAAGAGAAGCATCAAATTTTAGCTGGTGCTTTTAGAAGACTATAGAAGGATGAGGGAAAAAAGAATCCATTAGTACTATTATTACCCGTGAGCTGTTACTAATTATTCTGCCTTTGTGCAAGGCCCTACACAAGCATAGGTGAAATTAAACTTTTATACAGCCCAGAGAATATTTTAAATAACTTAGATCAAAAAATCAGAGTAAATAGAATTACTAACTTGTGAAAATGGAGACTTCAGGCACAAAGAGGTTCTGTGATTTACTCAAGGTCACCCTGGGAATCTCTAGCAAAGCCACAAGCTGAGTCCAGACCTCTCATATTCAATACCTTTTCTGCTATGACCTGCCCTGAAAAATCACCAGATGAAGGAACAAAAGCAACTACCAAGTAAACATAAGATTTCTGAGTGACTCCAGTGGGTTTTTTAACTCAAATATAAAATATATATATATATTGCTCCAGCTTCCAAGACTCCAATTCATTTCAGATCTATCACTATTAATAAACCTCAAGAAGAGCCCTAAAAACTTGCAAGGTATTAGTTGCTCTTTTGCAGTTACCAGAGGACCATTTATCCTACTTTGTTAAGTGTAAAGTGTCGAAATTTGCAACTACTTTAAGTTTTTATCCACATCAAGGATTTGGAGCAAATAAAAATAATAGTGTCATTTGTGTCTTGTTTACTACAAGGCTGGGCTTCCTCTGATGTTTTGTTATTTTAAATCATTTACTAATTCAGATCTGGTTCCAGACACTTCCCATCTGATACATTTTGTGTTTCTTAAAGAAATAAAAATGAGCCCCTTTGTGCTGAACACCACCTGAATTACTGACCTTTGCACAGAGAACCTGAGCACAGAGCAGTTTGGTGACAGCGCTGGCACACGAGCATCCTGAGCTGGAACAATTGAGACCTTTCCACTGCCTCCTCAGAATCCCAAAGCAGAGGAACACTCACCAGAATTCTATCTCCCTCCCATGCAGAGCCACTGAAGAGAAATCTAAAGGATAATAGAAAGTTCCATACAAAAATCAGCCCTCCTTTCACACACTCAGGTGATAAGAGCTGCCAGTCTGTGCTAAAGGTGGAGAGCCAACAGTTTGATTCCCCTTTTAAACCAACTTCTGAGATCTTTATGTCATTTTAAGTTTGTTATTAGGGATATTAAGAACAGATTTATTTTTTTTTTTAATTAACTTTCTGTCCCCTGACTCCTCCCCAACTGCTTCATGCACATTATTATTCACGTTGACTCCCTGTGACCGTGACCCAGATTCTCACCAACACAGAGATTCCATCAGGCAGGACTGAGACCATCGAGAAGCAAGGTAAGACTCCCTGATTCACATCGGGCAGCCACACCAGACCAAACTTGATGGCTTAAGTTACAGCAACCCCGAGGAGACTCGAACACAGACGATCAGTCTGATTGGACCCAATTGCACATGAAAATTAGGTGCCACCAGATTTTCTGTCTATCTTATAATGTCCCCTTCTTTAAAAACACATTAATTTAGAACCTCCCTCCACAAATAATTGCCTCTGAGAGGTGAAGTCCCATCACTTTGCACCATCTGGGTGAAGTAAAATGGGAAAACACGGGAGAGTTTTGCCCTGTTTGCTTCCATAGTAACCAGCATTTTACTCCTTAAAAAATCAAATTAATTACTTGCAAAATAAAACACCATTTAGTGTAAATAAAGGGAATGATATTTGGCCCATAAATCACACTTTGATTTAAATGAACTAGTAAAAATCTTCGGGGTGGGGAAAATTCTCCATCAGATTGTTCTCTAGGTCAGACTAAGAACTGTCAAGAGAAATGCCAAAGGTAAGATGAAATCTGAATTACTGGCATTATTTAAATCAAGGGGACAAAAATGCTAAAAAACCCCAAACCACTGAGCAAGAACAGCTAGAGAGAGCAGTATAAACAAAAGAATGGGTAATGAAATAATTGGGTATTTAATACCAGAGAAATTGTAGGGTTACAGCCCAGAAATGGCTAACACATTCTTGCAGTAGAACAGGTCTTAAAAATAAATAAATGAACGAATGAATGAATAATTCTTAGCTCACTGTTCTAAACCAACACATTCCAAATGTTTGTTTCATACCACTGCTGCTCCTCTGCCTTTGCTGTGCTTTCTCTAGGTAGGGTCATAAAAAAAAAATAAAAAAATTGTACCTTAAAAAAAAAAAAAATGTACTTGAATCTATTGATTTCTGCTGTACTAAAGCCCCTGACATTCTGGCGCGATGAAGATATTGCTCTGGACCCTGTGTGCCTCCTCATACTTCTCCTCTGCTTATGAGGGTCTCTAAGGATGGTATTAAAGATATTGTAGTTCCCACTTTCCGACTCTGGGATATCAGCGAGATTCTCCTGTGTAAAGAATAATTATCAGCACTGCTGTTACCTCTAGTAAGTGTGTAATTACATGCTCTGTTTTGTGGGCTGTAGGCTGTGCAATTTTAAATTATACAGTAATGACAAATTCTTTCTTTTTTTCACCACCTTCTTCCAAATAATAATAATAATCATCATCGTCAACATCATAATGAAAGAAAAAAAAACACCCTTCTTCTCAGGTTAGGATTAGCAGTTTGCATTGGGTGATGGAATTATTTTTTTGTCTTTAAGACAGAAAGGAGCTTTGAAATCTAAAATTTCTGCTGAAAAATAGAAGGAGAAAGCTAACAGAGGGAGAAAGGCAATGAATTAAAGCAGAGAGAGAGCGAATACAGAAGAAGCCTTGCCAGAGAGCGAGAGCAGCGGCATGGACTAATATTTGATGTCATCCATCCAACAGAATCTGCCCTGCTTGTATTGGAAAGTCAGGTCACTAAGAGGAGCCCAGTGCACGCTGGAATCCTTTCCCAAAATGGAAAGCATCTCTTCACAAGCCCCAAACTGAGATTTCTCCCCAGAACGAAATCAGCCCTGGGTGAAGGAAATTAGCCTGACCATGATAAACAACATGTAGTGCAAAGTGCGTGTAATCAGTTCAAGAGATCAGATGTCAGAGTGCTCCCTCGTCTGTCCCTTGATCATCACACCAATTAGCGATTAAATATTAAAACAAGACCACTGTATATGTGCAGGGATTGCTAGAAGCTATCACAAGGATGCTTCTATGCCCACATAGACAAAAGCAGAAGACACGTTCATCGGCACGCTGAGCCTGTTCAGAAAACAAGGGATACAAGCAGAATTCATTTGCAGCAATGCAAAAGCAACATTTAGCTGTGCAAGAGGGAGAACCCTTCTTTTTTATGAGCTGAGAAGCAGATCTTCAGCTGGTTTATTTGTCTTCAAGAGGGCTAAACCAGTTTATATTTGCTAAAGATTTGTTTCACGAGTCTGTTTTTATTTTTCTGCTCTTACTAAGGTTTATATATATTCATGTTCCCTTTAGGGAAAGTTTTATAGTGATTACTGGGGAGAAATTCAAAAGGGACCAATATAAATGTACCTCTAAAACCTACAGGATTGAATTAGATCATTTCCATGGGTTATTTCAAGTATGGGGCTCGCAGGCTCTCCTATGGAATTCAATGGTTTGGGTACAATCCTCAATGAAATTCTACAGGCAGGTCAAAAAATGGAAAATTTATGATATTAAAATTTATTATTTGCTGTTCAGGCTTCTTTTTTGTTGATTTCCAACAGCAGGATGCTGTTTCAATTCCCACTATCACAAGATGTAATGAGGTATAACCACGTGAGCTGTTGCTGTTTAACATTTCCAAGTAAATCTTCACGTGAGGAAACCATGTAGGGTCAGGTCCCAAGAGCACACGGATGTTTCAGTGGCTTTCTATCAGCCAGTCTGGCTGCACCAGAGAAAGATGGGTTAATAATTGGAAATTTGGGCTTGGAAGCTACTGAACACTCTTTGGAGATGGAAACTGGTAGTTTTCTCTGCTGAAAAATTACAGGAGGTTGTCTGGAACCCCAGGTCTGTGTTTTACTACCCAAGCAATAAATAACCCAAGAGGATGAAAACAGCTTGAGCTTTACTTCAGCTCCATCCCCAACGCCCTGCTAGAGTTCATCCCTCCACTGCAGTCCTGTTCTGGTTCTGCAGTCCTGTTCTGATTCTGCAGTCCTGTTCTGTTCTGATTAGGTACCATCGTGTCAGGCCACATGCAATGAGCAAATGGTGAGAAAGATGAATGAAATACAGAAGGGGGAAATAACTTTCCCAGAGTCATGAGGAAATTGCTTCTAGAAACAAACCTGGAATTTAAGATTGCTGGCTCTCAGCCAGTGGTCCAGTGACTGGATTAACTAAACTATCTCAGGTCTTCTGGCTCCCAGTGGGAGAACAATCCTGCCTGGAAACTGGTACGGCCAAAGGTGTTTGGTTGTTACAAGATATATGTAGCTTTTAGAGCTCTTCCATGTCACCTCTGAGGCAAAAAGAGCATGTTTAACAGAATTATTGTCTTTTGGATCAATCTGTGACTAGATCCTTCTTCTCCAAGTTCCCCATTAAGCATACCAAGCATATTCTCAATATAAACTTAGCCATACCCTAGGGAAGAGCTGAATCACGCAGCCATAAGGCACTGCTGAGGCATGTTTAACTGTCATTAAAGTGCACATCAAGAGCTAGACACTGCGGGTCACATAGCTGCTGGCTCGTATGTGGGAAGATCTGAATGCCAGTTATGGCATAACTAACTTCCTTCACAGCTCACCCTCCCCAGAAAGTGAAGTTTCTGCCTAATAAAACAGCTCTTGCAAAGATTTTCTTTCAAAGACGGATTGCAGCTCATGAAAAGTCATTCTTCACATGTGCTATAGTAGTTTTTAAGATAAAGATAACATTTCACAGACAAAAGGAAAAAGAATTCTGCTGCTAGAACACATGGCTGTGCTTGGCTCATTCTAAGTCCGCACTGGAGGCAGTACCATTTGAGAGTCTCTGTAGGGGAGGTTTGCCCCTAAGTTCAAAGGTACTCGCGGTGCAAATGTTTTGTTATGTATGAGCTGTGGCATTGCTCTGGAACACTGGAAACTCCTCTGGCAATCAGACTGCTGGGGACAGTCAGATCTTGAAAGATGCTGAGCGTGGTGGCCGCATTCCAGAACAGCAACTTGTATTTAAGCACCAGTAACCACAGTAATGCCAGTAACCTTCTTTGCAGTGGGCGGGTGAAAAAAAAAATAAATCTTTTCAGTTCTGTTCAGAAAGTAGTAGAAAATTATTTCCTTTTACAGTATTTCATATCCATCCTGTAGGGATTAATGCAGAAGACCAGAAGGTTTCAACTGGCACGAAGAGATCTTGTTCTCATCCTCACTTTTACAGCTCTTTTAGTCCTTGTGTCAGAACACTGCTGACATGGGAGGCAAAGAGGGCAGCTTGGAATCAGCTCCCATTGGAAGTCAGTGAGATTTGGGGACTAACTTGCCTTGGAAAGATCCCCTCTGTTAACATCTGCAGGATTAGTTAGGTGCTTATGTGTGTTACTGGATCAGACTCAAAAGACAAGAATCAAGCCCTAAAAGAATAAGGTGAGGGTTAAGCACAACTGGGATGTGAAAAATAGGAATTAAGTCAAGCATGCAAAATTGTCATTAAAATTTACCAGGCCAGGGACTAAATAGATGTCTCTCCCTTACAAAGCCTCACGGAGAAAGTCTCATAAAAATTAATAGGCACTGAGTCAATAGCAGTCTACAGGAATAAAACAGGGTGCCACAGAAATGACTCCAAACTAGAAGGCAAGTTGAAGTTTTAAATATGTTTTTATCTTTTTTGTTTGTTTGTTTTAATTCTGCAAGAGAAATAAAAATAAATGGCATCTTTAATCTGTTAGTCTTATATTATTTTGTTCTGGGATTCAGGAGAGACTGGACACATTTAATGATAGACCCCAGAAAAAGCTGGGGAATGAGCCCATGTGGCAGTGGCCGAGGAGATGCTGAGGTTTGAGGAAGCCTCAGTTCAAGGCCATGCTCTGCCATGATTCATAGCACTAGAGCCCAGAGGTGGTGTGAAGATAAACACAGCAAAGACTGTGAGTCTTTTGGTTTACGGATGACCAGAGACAGAGATTAAGTTCTGCAGGAAAACAGAATCAGCTGCATACATTAAACTGATTGATAACCGAGGAGTAATTGTGTCTCTTCAAGCTAAAAGAAAGCTAAACCTTAACTTTCAGGGTATAACCTGATTATCACCAGTTAATACTTAGAACCTGATCTGAAGACCAGTATTGCAGCTATCTGCAGCCCAGCTGAAACAAGGCCTGAGCTTTTGGATGGCAGAATCACTTCTCCACAATCTCCTATGTCCCGTGCAGCACTTTGTGCCTTTATGCCGCTTTATCAAGAACATTACCTGGCTTATACTGGCTCCAAACATCACGTCCAGCCTCGTGTAACAGCCACACGCAGTACTTACCGTGCAGCTCTCCGGGTATTTCATCTTCCTCTGGAAGATTTGCTATCGAATGTTGCCAGAGGCGACGGCCTCCCGGATCAACAGCCCATCCACTGCGGCAAATCCGACACTCGCCACAAGTTTTCAAACAGCAAAGAGATTCGGGTGAATGACCCCCCCTGCCATCCCATCACCATGAGCCAGGGTAGATGAACACACCTCAAAGCTGGGCAGCCGGCCTCATACGAACCTGAAACCAGAGAGCGGATGAGGTGCAACAACTGCCCCGAAGGCGAGTGAGTATTAGAACAGATGTAGATCGAATGGGCTCCAGAAGACACTACCTATTGGTAACCCCTGCTTTGTTTTCACCGCAGGCATTCCGTTCCCATAAGGGTGATACAGATGTTGACAATAAAATGAAACTAACGCTCTGCAGTAGGTGCCCACATCCTTTTCTACCAGGAGTTTAAAACCCCCTGTGGTATAGGGTGAGAAAGCAGCCGTGCCGTGCAAATGGGCAGCAGCATTATATGGAACACCCACCCCGTGAGAGCTAGGAGTCTGTCATAGGAGTCATTAAAAAACTCTCTGGATGATGCACTGGAAAAATAAACCCATCAACCCACCATGGAGCCTTGCTGTATCTTAGCCTGGCCACTACAACAAGCAGAGGTTTGTTTCACCGCTACATCGTCAAGAGGTTTCGTTACCGTACGTAGCACGGTTCAACATCCTCTGCTGAAAGATGCCTCATAACTGCTAAACGTTATTCATTAATAAATACCTTATATATACACATGAGAACTTTTTAACCCTTCAAAAAGAAGAGGAGGTTGTTTTCCTGCCTCTTCCACCGCACATCCCTACAGACTATTATGTGTGGAGGGTTTTTTTTCCCTAAAGCCTCCTCAAAATTTGTCAGGACAGAGTTTGTTCCTCTGTTTTGACTCAGGAAAAATGCTTTAAAAGTTCAGCTATGCATGATTTTTTTCCTTTCAGAGATGGAATGTGATCTAATTTCTTGGTTACTTACAAAGACACTTTTGAAAACCATCCTCAGGCCCCCCATCCTTTTCTTGGGGTTCACAGTTCAGATTTGGAATGGATCTCTTTTTCTGGATTTTAATTGACAGTGAAAACCTGATTTCTGAAGCCAAGGTAAGGTACTGAAGGTAAGTGATCAAAACACTGCCCCTGTAATAAATCACTGTAGTCCAGGTCACGGTTTGGAGTGTGAATGCAGCGTTCAATAAAGAAACACACTCCACCTTTCAGCTTCAAGCCGACCCCAGCTAATTGACCTCATTGTGGTCTCACCATTAATCATTCTGGCACAAGGGGCAAGAGGCAGCTCCACTGCATAGACTTGCACGAGGTGGGGGTGGAAATAAAAGGTAAGATGAAATCATAGACAATTCTTCCTTAATTAATTCATTGCATTGGTTTTGTTAGATGTCACTATTTTACCACTGGAATCTCAGGAACAGTATGAATGGTTTGTCCACTTTGTAGTCGCTCAGCCCACGGATGCCCAACGCAGCAAATGGAAGTAGATGGCAGCAGTCACCTGGTGCCAAGCAGTACAAAGGCAGAGGAGAGTGTGGAAAAGCCACACCAATGTTTGAGTGCCCAGTAAAAATCATACCACCCAGTCACAAAATCCCCTTCGAATATTCTCAGCTTAATTCTACACCTGCCCCTGCTGCTGTTACACAAGAGCACAGTAAATGAAACATCCGTGTGGAGTTCCCTACATGCATTTTGTCCTGAGAATATTGTGCAAGACGACACTGGAGAACTATGAAGCCAGCCCTGCACTTGCCACAGCACCTCTTACCGAGTTTCAGTCAAGACTGAAGCCCACTGTTTCTCACCTATAACCAGCATCACCTGGAAGTTTATCTATTTATCTAATAATTTAGAACAGTCACCTAGAGACTCGTGGCCATGAAGAATTTCAACAATTTAACGTAAGGAAACGGCCTCATTAACGTAGAGCTGAAGTCTGGGTGTAGACTGGGAGCCTGTGTTCCATTTCCCAAAGAAAATTAATTTGGGGGGTTCCAAACTGGTCAAGTTAACAATGTTATTTAGGTGTCTAGACACTTCCAAAAAATGAGGTAAAAAAATAAAGACATTGAAAGCCAATGGAATTTAATCTCTGAAAGCTCTATTGAAAAAGGAATGCGCAAGGACTTTCAAATTTTTTATCCTGTGTTTTATTTAAGATTATGCCTGCTTTATTTTTCATTCGGTATAAATGTGTTTGCAGGCTGTGAACAACATGATCTAACTTTAAAGTGGCCCTGCTTTGAGTGGGGGACTTTAGCAGATGACCTTGGGACATCCTTTTCAACCTAAATTATCCTATAAATCTATTAGAAAAGGTTGGGGATAGGCAGAAAAAAGCCTTTTAAACAGTGACGTTGGAGTGATCGTCACATAAACATATGTTTGTTAAACCACCAGGAATTTCGGGGGGAACAACCACCTCAAAGCTAAGATTTTCAAACCTACCTAAAGAAGCCCAAGGATTTGAAGTGAATAAAGAGCTCAAACCTCATGTACGTAGTCACAAATATCAGCCACAACGAATATTAACAAACCAATGAAAAATCAGAAAGATGGTGAAATATTTCTGCTCTACAATCCTGTCTTCATCCAGGATGTCCTACTGAGCTTGCTAGGAAATTGCAGGGATTTCACAGTGTAGTGTCCCGCGAAAGCACAGTTTTGGCATCACCTTGTGCCGAAGCATTCGCTGCAGTGCTGGGGTATCAGGAAACGACAGGATTTACACTTGGTCACTGCTTGACTTTCAAAGACCCCAAATACTTGAACCAAGTTACCAGAAGCAAGAGTATCGCTATTTCTGCAATCTGGACCCTAGTCTTGCATTTTCTGAAGACACGATCCAATCTTTCCTGAAACATTTTTCTTTCCTTTCTCCACTTTTCTCCATTTACAGCGCCTGAATGCTTGAACGCTTCCCCGCTAGCAATTCACAAGGAAGGACAATCCCCTTGGAGCAGGAGACACAGAACCTATTAATAAGCAAATGGAAAGAGCTGGCATATATTCCTCATTGTTTAATTCGTCAGCCACTAGAGTCTGAAGCATTTCTCTGCGGGGTCTCAGCCACGTACAGTCGGTGTGGGAGATGACTTAATGCTATTGTCTTGAGCAAACCATCTCGAACTCTCACACCCAGCAAGGACTCACAGGATGAAGGGGCTCATTTAAACAGACAGGTCTAGATTTTAGGGGGGAAAAAAAAGCCTTTCATCCTAGCCATGCTGCCCCCACCTGTGGAAGATCCAGGGCTGTGGGTGAAAAGGAGTGCAGAGCTTCAGGGAAATGACACGCTCCGCAGAACTGATGAACTGTGTGAAGATGGCTGGTGAGAAGAGCAAGCCCTTATCCCCAACTGGAAAACCATCACTTCAGCTTGTGTTTCTGGGGCTGTCTTAACCCTCTCCTCTCTCGATTCCCAATCTTTCCCTCCTCCTCCTGCAGTAGTGAGCAGCCTGAAGAGACTTCAGTGAATCCTGATAGACAGATACCTTCCTATCTGCCTTTCTCTGCTTTGGAGATAACAAGAGCACCACTTTCTGTATCACATTAGAATTTGGAGAATTGTTTCCATTAGAGAAAAAAAAAAATCAAGGAGGGACTTTTTTACTCATGGTGAAACAATTTCCCCTCCCTCAGATTTTGAATAACTACACCTAGGACCTGATCAACAGAAACACCATTCGCTGGGAAAGGAAGGTTGGGTTGTAAGTCAGGTTCAAGGGGAGAGAGGCAGTGCTGATTGTACTCACCCAGTTCTAGATTTCTCCATTTTACAAGCATTTCCACCTCCACTGCCCCTGCGTAAGAGGATGTTGTTCTGCCAAGCAGGTGGAAATATCAACTCTGTTAAAACAAAATACAGAAACCTCCTTTCCTTTGAATTGAGCACACACAACTGTTGGGCCTGACAACACGTTGTATCATCTGCAGGGTTCATATTCTGTTCAACGGGTTGAATACTTCAGCCTCAGTTCACAGGTACCACAGGGTGTCAGGGGTTGGAAGGAACCCTGGAGATCTTCGAGTCCAACCCCCCTGCCAGAGCAGGGCCATACAATCCAGCACAGGTCACACAGGAACGCAGCCAG
>JANHFX010020403.1:68532-82383 GCA_027560015.1 Chloroceryle amazona | reverse complement strand
ACTCTCTCCAGTATTTCCCTGTCCCTCTGGAACTGGGGAGCCCAGAACTGGACCCAACCCTCCAGCTGTGGTCTCACCAGTGCAGAGTAGAGGGAGTCCCACTCAGGAAGCATCCTGGAATGGGATGCACTACAACCACATTACTTGGGGACTGTCACTCTCGTGACCATCTCTGAGACAAACCCAGGTCTTTTTCACCGAGTTAATAATGGAGTTTGCTCTTGAAGTGTGTTGAGTCTGAGGAGGCTTGACTGCAGCTTTGCAACTAGCCAGGACAGCAGTTAAACCAACACTGAACCGGGTCCAGTCTGAAAAGAAGTTGTGGTGGCAAAGGGGGAGGCTCGGTTAGAAGCATACGAATTAAAGTGATTCCAAGAACAACACTATCTCCCTCTCTAGCTCCTAATGTTTCCTCGCCAGACAGTGGGCAAGAGCAGTGTGAATTCTTGGAAAATATCCCTATCTTGCTCTAGCATTTAAAAAAAGTAACAATCATCCGATGCCACATAATCACTACGTCTCCCTGTGTCGCAGCAACCGCTCTGCCTGCCTTTCAAAGGGGCTTTTGTTTTATACTTGGCCAAACTGGGATGCCCTTGACTCTAAAGGCCTCGCTCCTATCGATTTCTCCTCTAACACAAGGCACACAAAACCCCAGCCCAGCAGGAGCAGCACCAGGTATCGCAGGCGATGCGACGACAGCAGGAGAGGTTAAAGCTGGATGTGGAAGAAAAGAAGCTGAAATATCTTAGACAGCCCTTCAAGCTCTAAACAAACCAAAACGAGAGCCCTTCCTCCTCCGTAGTCTTGGCACAACTCAACGATGCCTCCTTTGGCAGTAGCTGATCATGGAGTGCTGAGGCCTCTTCCGTGGTGCGAGAGTTTCAGAGGGGTCCTTAGAGCACAAAGGATTGCTGAACGGTGGCTCCATGGGGGACCTGGTTCTACTTCAGCCTAGCCCAGATCTATGGCAAAATCATGGAGCCAGCCCTGATTCTACTGGAGCACATCCACAGAAGATAAAAGGCCCTGAGTTTTGTTTTAGGATGAGAGAGTCCAATTCACTTCCTAAAGACAACAGCCCTTAAACGACTTTCAAAGCTACTTCCAGCTCTCTGAGGCATTCACAAGTGCAAACCCAGGCTCAGACCACTAAATTTGGCACCTAATAGCAGTACGTCCCTGGGCTTCCTCCTCTAAGTCATTGCTCTCCAAACTGGAGGTGTGATGACTCTGGAAGCACCTCTAAGTTGACTGAAGTGATCAGACTGGAGTCTGGGCGCCTCTGTGAGAAGTTTAAGCAGAGGCAGGATGAATCCAGGCCATCTGGGACCAATTCTGACACAGAGTTAAGTCACAGGGAAGTGAACCAAACCTTTAAAAAAGAAGTTTCTTTGTGAATGTGCCCAGGGATCCAAGTGTGGATGAAAGTTTTGCTGCAGAGTGAATGAAACCATTCACAGAAAAAAGAACAAGGAGGTTTTTTCCAGGGAAACATTCCATAGGTTCATCGCCAGCAGTGAAACAAGTCGTCAACAAATGCAAACAGTGGTTGTTTTCTCTGAGACAGTGCTCAAATGTCACAGGGAGGCTCCAACCAGCCCTTTGCATCAGGACCTCTCCGCAGGTCCCACCAGGGTGGGACATTTTGTACTGTAGGAGCCAGGTATTAAGGCACGGGATGCTGCTGGGGGCCAAGAGCAAGCAGTGCCACCACCAAGCTGCAGAAGAACAAAGAGAAGGTCTGGTTCATCTGGGTGCTGCCTTGTGCCTCCCTGTGCCAACTAACATTGGGATGATCACCAGTAAAATCACATCTAAGTGTGACTCCACACACAGGGCCAGGCCAGTCCGTGGTGTAAATCCCCTCAGACTCACTGACCTGGGTCAGATTTTCAGCAAAGGTGTCCGTAAGCTGACAAGCTTCACGGGCCCCAGCTAGAGAGGGGGGCTGTTCACAGTCCCACTGCTAGTGAGCCAGAAGGTCATAAGTGACAGGCTGTGGTAAGAGGCCTTTTGATATTTTAGAAGATGTAAAGAGCTTTCTGTGTGCTCAGATCCAAGCATCCAACACTCAGAAAGACCAGACAATCTCTTCGCTCTGAGGGAATCTCTGGGTATTCATGTGATTTCAGCTTCAGACTCAACTGGTCTTCCCTTCTGCTCACACAACCAACCTGCCACTGGGTGTAAGACCAGAGAGGGCTTGGGGCATGCAGAAAACAAAGCCCTTGGTTCTTATGAGCTCTAGTAGCTGGGAACACAACCTGGCACTGAAGGAGGATGGGAGGAACCCAACGGCAGAGCTCCCACCATAGAAAACATCCTTACTATGTTATGAGTCTTGGCAGAGATTGTCTTGACACTGTCAGGATCCCAGATCACGAGGTCAGCATCCGAGCCCACCGCAATACGGCCCTTCCGTGGGTACAGGTTGAAGATTTTAGCTGCATTTGTGCTGGTCACAGCGACAAACTGGTTCTCATCCATCTTGCCAGTTACCTGGGGAATGACAAAAGGAGTCGCCGTGTTAGCCAGGTGGGGACCACTCCAAAGAAGCTAATAGCTGCCAGCACAGCAGATGCCCTGGGACCTCTATGGGGGCAAAAACCTCAAGCTGAAGGACCATAAAAGCATCTAGGGGGAGATAATAACAGCAGCTCTTTCAGCTCTGAATGTCTAGCTGCAGCCTAAGCCTGTGACATGTGTGACATACCACAGCCTTATCCCAGATGATGGACATCCTCTCTTCAGTGCCATTGGTTCCTTCAGGGATCAGGGTAAAGTTGTCCTTCCCAACAGCTTTCTGAGCAGTGTTGAAGGTGCAGTGAGCACTGCCAGTAACTTGGAGGTCTCCGCTGGAAAGGACAGTGAGAGGTATTTAAGATACTTTATTGGCCCAGGTTTACTCCTGAAGTAATGCAGCCTTTCACTTGCTGGCAACAACAGCTCTTACTTCTATCACCCACATGTCTCATGAGGGATGTTGTATGAACATCACAGGTATCACAGGTACCACAGGGTGTCAGGGGTTGGAAGGGATCTTGGAGATCTTCAAGTCCAACCCCCCTGCCAGAGCAGGGCCATACAATCCAGCACAGGTCACACAGGAACGCAGCCAGGTGGGGTTTGAAAGTCTCCAGAGGAGACTCCACAGCCTCTCCAGGGAGCCCACTCCAGTGCTCTGTGACCCTTACAGTAAAGAAATTCCTCCTCGTGTTAAGGTGGAACCTCTTGGGCTCCAGCTTACATCCATTCCCCCTTGTCCTATCACAGGGCACGAGTGAGAAGAGGCTGCCCCTTTCCTCCTGCCACTCAGCCCTCAGATATTTATAAACATTGATCAAATCCCCTCTCAGGCTTCTCTTCCCAGACTAAAGAGCCCCAGGGGTCTCAGCCTTTCCTCCTAAGGCAGCTGTTCCAGCCCCTTCAGCATCCTTGTAGCCTCTGTTGGACTCTCTCAAGTAGATCCTTGTCCTTCTTGAGCTGGGGAGCCCAGAACTGGACATAATACTCCAGGTCAGGTCTCACCAGTGCAGAGTAGAGGGGGAGCAGAACCACCCTCTATCTGCTGGACACGCTCCTCCTAATGCCCCCCAGGAGCCCATTGGCTTTCCTGGCCACAGGGGCCCATTGCTGTCCCATGGAGAGCTTACTGTCCACCAGGACTCCCAGATCCTTCTCCATGGGGGTGCTTCCCAGCAGCTCACCTCCCAGTCTGTACTGGTGTCATTTATTATTCCTTCCCAGATGCAACACTCTGCACTTCTCCCTGTTAAACCCCATTAAGTGGTTCCTTTCCCAGCTCTCAGTTCCTCTAAGTCTCTGTAAGTCTGTTGCATTCCTACGTGTAACATGCACAATTTATTCATGGATACACTGGAAACATTCTGTGGGGAGAAAAAAAAGCCAAAAACCCTCAACATTCTCCCCACCCCCAAAACAAACAATCAGTTTTCCTGGCAAAACCTTTCTCCCACACACTTGCTACATCTCCCTAAAGCTTCCGTCCCGGCTCTTCTTAGATGGGAGCTGTTGTGTATTTAAATTTTAGTCCGTGTGACAATAGTACCGGGTATATCCTGTACTCAAATCATTTACTTGTCTTTCATATTGACACTTTCTCAAATGCAATCCCATCACACAAGTGTTTCGGTGACATGTTGAATATATAACAGACTCCCTGGCAGACACTGGTCATTTTAATGTTGTGAGCAGCTCGTCACACCTTCCATCCTCCTTCCACCTTGCTGCATTTGCTATTTCTGCTGTATAAATTGGGGTGACCATAGAATGACAATCATCTCACACTGGTGCACCACTTTTCATCCCACCGGATTCCTAAGTGATTTACAGATTTCACATATGATTCACTCCATCATTTCTGCGACAGAACATGGGCTGAACCAACGCTCACGTTACACGAAGTTATCGCCGTTTGAGATTGCAGGATGGGTTTTAGAAAGAAAGAAAGAGTGTGAATAACCCCACTAGAAAAAAAAAAGGCAGTCAGAACATCCCTGAAGAAAATGCACTGGATGTTTTAAAATCCCAAATGCTAAGGACAGGTTTTGATTCATGCTCAAGGAAATCACGCTCTGGGCATCAGACAAGGAGCACAAAGAGTTTGAGATGTTGAGAGGTAAAAGGCAGATAATGAAATCTATCTAGAAAACAGCCAAAATATTCTGTGTGCCTGTTTCCTCTAGATGTCCTGTCTATATACAAATATACAAACTGAAACTGAACATTTCATCAAAATTTTTGTCATTTTCCAAAACTCAATCATTTCAAGGTGAAGACTGCACAGTAAACTCTATAAAATAAAGGTCCCTCTTTCACTGCTGTTCTAATTTATTAGAATATCACAAAAATAAACTCTTCCTTAAGAAATTGGTGCCACCAAAGCCCCCAGGGTGCTCTGCTTGAATACACTGTAATTCTTATGCTGTGAGGGGAACCTCAGAGAGGGCTGTTCTGCTTTAAATCACCCCAGCTCTCGTCTGGCAAAAATGCTTTAGAGCAAAATTTTGTAAATGCCCTTTAACATCAAACTTCATTGAGCACCTTGGCTTCACACCTCCCAAAAACAGAAGCACTGGAAGAGCAGACCAGAATCCACTGGTACCACTGGGTTGTTACTACGGTGCTTCACCCAAACGGTGACCTGTAGCAATGTAGAAAAGACATCTTTGGATCTGAAGCCATGCGCTGCATATACACAGGCACTTGTCCCAACAGTGAGAAATCACCATGAATTTAACTTGCTATTTTCCTCGAGTTTTACAAAGAACTACCTGGAACCTAACCCAGAGTTAAGACAACAACCTCAAATCGCATTTGATTCAAACAGAAGATCTCCTAACTGCCTTGGGGGAGGCCAACTCAGGCATGACATGCATGTCATCAGCAGAGTGGAAGTCAGCAGCCTTTAATGCACTTCAGATTTCCTCAATGATCTCAATGTGCTGGCTTCATAAATGTTGGAAGGAACATGTAGATATTTTTTGAGTCTCTCATTTAAACTTCTATGGTCAGCCAAAACAGGAAGAGTAATGAATGGCGACACTGCCCTTAAGAGGACCAAAGTTATTAGCCTAATGCATTGGGAGGAATGATGCATTAAGACATTAAGAATCAAAACAATCACATTAATGCTTGACAGCATAAGCAGGAAACAAAAGATGAGAGCTGTAATACAAACCATATGGCTTAATAACTAATCTCTCATTTAAGCATCGTTATTAAAACACCTCCTAAATGTTTGGGCTTTAACAGAACATCTCAGCATCATTATTTTACATATTTATTCGTATATTCCCTCCTCCTCCGCTACTCTCCCTACTCTTTCCCCTCTCTAAAAGTGGTTTGTTTGTTTTTTTCCTGAAAAGATCTTCAAACTGTTTCTCCTTTTACAAAGTCCAAAGCCTACGTCAACCCAATTAAGCCTACACAGTCATAATAAATGAGGGTTGTCAGTTAGTCTCACTTGAGACACAAACTGTAGCTAATATTACTCAATATGCAGATGTTTTCTGTCTCTTTCTGTTGTGAAAAAAAAAAAAGAGAAGTATTATTCAAATGGATTAATGATAAATTGCTATTAATATGAAGAGGATGTGCTACAGAATGACACAAGGTTGGAGAAATGTCAAGTGGAGGAGATGTGTGCGAACAACGAAGTCCTCTTAACATGCTGATGTGTTTCAATAATTTATATATTGTTGTGTTTCTGGACCACACCAGCTCTCCCTTAACACACAGCACAAAAAGAAAAGAGTAGGATGCATAAAATGTTAGGCCCTTATATAATCTCCAGGAGATTCTCAGCTTGTAGATGATGCTCAAACAGACACCAGCTGGGGATCTCTCAGACTCTCCAGTAAGAATTGCTGGGCTCATTTTCAACTCTCCCCGAAGTTGCTGGGAGTTAGGAGTACTTTAAATTCCTGAAAATCAGATTACACCTGATTCTGGAAAGCCAAGTGGCTGGAGTACAAACCCAGTGGCTGTAGCTCAGATGACTTCAATGCAATTAACCTCTGCACCAATTAAAAAATCACCTCCAATCTGTTTTCAGAGACATCTCCGATGTTATCAACGCCAGTTTGAAGTATCAAAAGTTACTTAAATGCCTCCCAAACCAATCAGCACTGGTTTCCTCAGTCCTCGAAAGAGTCTTTCTGTGAATTTCTTTGAAAATCATTCTTTACTTTCAGAGCTTTCCTTATTTTTAGGTGTTTCTTACACAGACTGAAGCAGAGTGTTAACGCCAGAAAAATTGGAGCTGAATTTTAAGCAAAGCCTGGGAACACGTTCAAATCCTGAGCCGAGGACTTATCTTCAGAATAGAAGATCTATGTTTGAACAAAACACACAGCAAGATACCACCAAAACATCGGTCTGGGAAGGCACTTCAAGAAACCTTCTAATGCGGTATCTTTAAATTTATAACTAATGGAAGAAAAAGCTGTTTGTAGGAGCTGGAGGGAGGCAAGGCAGATGTATATACCATCTTGGACTGCGCTGCTGGCCAGGATAAGGCCTTAATTCATCTCGATTCCTGCAAGTTTTCCAGAAAAAGAGAATCAAAAAGTATTATTTAGAATCTGCTTCCTCAAGTACCAGCGGCTGCGTTTTGTGCTTTACCAAACGCAAATTCCTCCTGAGCTGCTAATTAGGATTATGATCTTTTCTTTGTTCTCCCCTCTCCCTTCCCGGCGAAGGTTTTTGCAGGCTGACTGAAAACGCTGATTTATCGCTGGTAGAGCCAATGCTAAACTGAAGACAGAACACTGCTTTCGTTCAAGAACAGTTCGCTGGAAAGCATCCAGACTTGGAAATTTTGATGATGGGTGGTTCCCCCCCGCCCTTTTTTTTTTCCTCTTTTTTTTTTTTTTATCTTTTTCCCCTTTTCCTTTTTTTTTTTCCTGTTTTGTTTTCAAAGTAGTTTAATAGAAGTTGAAATGCTACAGAAAAAAAATCAAACTTTCACTAGAAATGAGCATGAATAAAAAGAATTCTCCTCAATTTAACCAGCCCCAGCATGAAAGGAGATATGCTAAATGTTGAAATTCCAATTGTATCTGCTGTTACACTAAATAATATATTTTAACATAAGCTTATTTCTACCAATCAAGCTGTTTTCAAGGAGATGAGAGCAACTACCTTGGGCTGATACTCATTGCTGAATTAAAGTTCATCAGAATGAATACACTGAATGGCATGAGGAAAGTTAAATAGAGAAAAACTGCAGGTGTTTGGGTTTTGGCTTTTTTTTACAATCTGCACATTTGTTACTACAATAAATGATCCGTCTTTCAATATTTTTGGCTTCTTTTGTGGATTTGAGCAAGTTACTGACTAAATAAGAACCCCAAACGTTATTCGACGCTGTAAACTGCAGGTGCTGTAAATCTGATTTTGATCCTTAGTTACAAAGGTGTCAGTGGTCGCACTTTCAGTAGTAGACATTTATTTACTTCAGGCACGGGGACAAAGCAGGATAAAGTCTTCTAGCAAATGAACTTGGAGGTTATCTACCAGATCATGGACTTCCACGCTACCTGGTATCACCTGTGCGGTGGTGAAGCTTAACAAAACGAGCTCCCTCACTGCTTTCTGAATTCATACGTGCAGGAAAGAAAGAACAAAGAGAAAACCACAGAGGAATTATGGTGCCAGACTGTATAGGGAAACTGCAGAGAAGTTTGGGTTATTTTCTTTAATTTTTTATTCGCTCCTTTTGCATCCTCTGCTTGGAAGGAGTTGGCTAAGTGTGTCAGTTTTCTGCCTTAATTGGAGTCTCTGTCTACTGAGATCTACAGTAAGTAATAAATAGATTCTCACCTACCTACTTTCTGAAGCTATTCAAAGCCCACCTGGGCTACTGATGTTCTTGCTTACAATGGAGAATAGAGAAGGAGCTGAAGGATTTGACACTGCCTGAAACAGACACTTAATAAATAGTGTTCTCTTGAAATTATTAAAACCAGCTGGCCTCAGTGAAACAGTGTAGAATTTAACTTGGGAGAATGAAATAAAGATAAAGTCAGAATAAATTCATCTTCTGCTTCCCAGTCTTGCTTTCCTCATCCTGCTCCCTTCCCCCAAGGCAGCAAACCTGTTTTTCATAACTGCAGAGAGAAAGGGGGGGGCGGGAATATCTAAGAATTCCTACTAAAAGAGATCAGCCAAATTTAAACTGTTCCAAAAACATGAAAACCATTTGAAAATCTTCCGTGTCTCCAAGAGACTAGTAATTCCCAGCATTTGGCTGCTTAGCTTCAAAAACTGAAAGGGGGAGGGAGAGGGGGAGGAAGGAAAAAGGAAAATTTAATACACAAGAACAAGATTTCCAGTCATGAGTAATGATTTTGAGGGACCCAGAGTGAAATACACTGAAAAACACCTGCCTTACAGATAACTGATTCCCTTTAAGATACGTCAAACTGGATTGCCTGGACCAAACGCACCTAGAGTGAAATTTTTCACTTTGGAAAAAAACATATCTTAGCTCCCAGATTTTCCATTAAAATAACATCAGTCTTTTTTTATCCCTGCTGGAGTCACAAAGCGTTTCAGAACCGGTGCACATGGGAAGGTCTACGCTCAAGCGAGGTCCAGCCACCCCTCGGGTGACAGCTGCCATCCAGCACCCAGAGATGCCACGGAGCCCGCTCAGCGGAGCAGAGTATTGCAGCCAAGTGCAAGTGCAGGGAAAGAACATAGAACACCAGCATGAAGTGTCACCAGCATGGTGTCACCAGCATGAAGTGTCACCAGCACAACAGGTCCGGTGTCCGCACACATGAAAAGGTTTCTATGTTCTTCAGTGAGCACATGGATCATGCTTTTCTCAATTAAAGTAATGCCTCTAAGCCTCCCACCCAGAGGAGTGGACTCAAAGTAGCCAGCACCAGATCCACAGATCCCCCTTCTAGAGATGGATTGACACAGTACATGACGTAAACCCTGCTGGGAGACCAACACCGCAGCGTTCTGCAAGAGCTGGCTTCTCTCAATAGACACAAGCACTGAAATGAGCCTCGCACGCCCCGAGAGCCGCTTGCCTGGCATCTTTTCCTGAGCCCTTCTACGTACCATACATCACCACCACCGGCTGCCTCGCTAAAGGCCAACCACAGCTTTACCCGAGGAAACCAGTGCAGGCAGCAGCAGAACACGCCAAACTTCTTGGGTTTTTTTTTCCCATTCCAAACTTTTTTCTTTCATTCGGACTTAGAGGAATATTCACCTTCTTAATCAGGAGCTAATTACGTACACCAGAGATGATGAATGACAAAATCTGGAGAACACACCTAAAAGCTATTGCACAGTTAAAGAAATTCACTGAGCTACGACCTGAAGGATTTTCTGTACTTGAAATTTCTGTCCAAGGCTAAGAGGCAGCAAGTTGTTTTTCAAGCTGAATAGAGTGAAAAAGAAAAATAATATTGTTAGAAGTTTCAGTGCTCTAGAAGCTCATTTGTCATGCAACACATGATAACTGGCTTGAAGAAATGCAGGCACTGGTTAAAAAAAAAAAGAGAGAAAAAAAAAATCATTAATTTTTGAGCTTGTGTTCAGAGGTCATAAGCCCGAGGTTGAAAGGTAGTGGAAGAACATTAACACACGCAAACAGGGAGAGGAGGAGTAGGAGAAATGTACCCCAATAACAGGTACCACCTCCTCTTTTAAAGGAGATTGTAACATAAACCTGGAACATCCACACAAGTGCGTTAGACTACAAGGAGTCCAGCAGCCTATTTGGAAATGCCTATAAAAAAGTGGAACTTAGACATTGTTTGAGACTTTGCATTGTATCGCAGGCAGCATTTCTATACTGGAATGTAACTTTCCAGTTGGTTCTCCCATCCTTGCTTTTCTCACTCACAAAATCCACGGTGAGAATACTCAGAAATAGGAAGAAAAATCAAATCCTGCCAATGCATCCTCGGAGCCAAGGCAGTAATTCGAGGGAAGCCAGAGACTCGAGTGAGGCCAGGGGCTGGGGTTCGCCTGACGTACCCGTACGAAAAAGCTGGACAGCATTTCCACAACCCTGAGCAGCCAGATGAAAAGATAAATCTCTGGAATATCCTTGTACGTCTGGCATGACAGAGTGCCCCACTAGGTCTTCCT
This sequence comes from Chloroceryle amazona, assembly GCA_027560015.1. Classification (NCBI taxonomy): domain Eukaryota; kingdom Metazoa; phylum Chordata; class Aves; order Coraciiformes; family Cerylidae; genus Chloroceryle; species Chloroceryle amazona. The sequence continues at coordinate 71,739 of JANHFX010020403.1, read as the reverse complement.
TTCCCTGCTCGTGCCAACCCAGCTTTTGCCAGGATGAAGCTTTCCCAGGTATTCCAACATCCTTGGCTCAATCCAAAGATAACAGTATATGGAAAAGAAAGAGTAGAGATGATCCCCTCTTCTTTTCATAGTCATAAACAGGAAGTATGTTTTATAATCTGATGTATTGTCCAGCTTAGAGAATAGGAACGAGGAGCATTTTTCCCTTTTCTTTCTAGAAACACAAGTTATCCATCTGCCAGAATGCTGCATTTTATACAAAGCCCAACAGAAAGTTTGGGTTTGCATTTTCCTTCTCTTTTTTTTTTTAATATGAAGGTTATTTAAGATCTTTTTCTGAAGATAAGCTGTCTCTTCAGCTAGCCAGGCTGCTGTTTGTGGGGGAAGCCCTGCGTGGCTTTGGTAAGCGTGATTTAAAACCAGAAAACCTCTCAGAAAACAGCAAGTTTATTTGGACAAAGGGTCCCACTTAGTCCCACCCTGCCCAGTTAGGCAGGGTTGTTACCTGAAAAGAACCAATACTAATTTTTACTACATCCACCGGGGTTTAGACTTCCAGTTGCATTCATTTTATTAGGAACTGGGTGATCAAATTCCTTGGGCAGCGTGGGACATTCCGAAAGCAACATTTTCCCTGAATTATAACGAGAATAAAAGTCCCAGTTGGTGAAAGTAAAATACTTGTAATGAACGTGTCACCTCCTCAGCCGCAGTGGTTGGTTGGAATGGTTTTTAAAAGCTGACTTCCACAGCCAGTTAACAAAACGACACCTTCGGCACACGATTCGCACAAGGCTGTGTCGGTGCTGAAGTCGACGGTTCAAGTTCTGCCAACCACCTGCTGGAGTGGTTTCTTTACAAAAGGACTCTCTGATTTTTAGGTTTGTTAGTCTAGGGGCAAATTTATGACCCGGGGCTTTCACTTTGCACCACTGTTCATCAAGTTTCATTTTTTAAGGTCAGGGCTAATAGTCGAAGACTGGAACTACAACACAGACTAGGATCAGGTCCTAAACATTGATGTTTTCATTTTTTTGAATAAAATGATGTTCAGCTCTGGCAAAATCCTTTCTTCTGCAGATTTTAAAGCAGAGTGTAGGACAAAGGGCCTGTCTCTGTGTCACAGAAAGGGAAATAGAGGCAGAAAGCTGCACAACAACCTTTACAAAGTCATATAGGAAGCTTGTCAAAGAAGCAGCAGTAGATCCTGACAGATCCACATTCTGGGTCCCTCCACCAGCACAGGCAGATTCCAACAGTGTTTAAGTCTTTGGAATGCTATAAATACACAGATGAAACAGTGGTCACACTGCATTAAGAATGGAACAAATCCTTGTCCTAAAAAACAAGGCTCCAAACAAGCAGAGAGGAAAAGGGGAAACTGAGGCAGGTAAAATGGGGATACTGGGAGGGAGAACAGGTCAGCAGGAGACAGGGAACAGAAATGAACCTCCTCTGTCCAGCGCTTCATCCCAATGGAAGCAACCCAGTCTGAGGCCTGACTCACTGTGAGTCAAAACAGAGCGGAAGAAAAGAAGCAAAAGCCACTACACTCTCTGAAACAACAAACCAGATGGAAATAAACCCATCAAGAGCCCTCCAAACCAAGACAGAGCCCTCACTGGTGAAGGTGGGAGGAGTGCAGCTGTCCCAGGACCGGGGCAGCCCTCCCACACCTGCTGTGCTGCAGGGCTTGCGAACGCTCCGCGGGGCTACCGGGAGACTGCAAATCACGACGGTGACAACGCTCAGCCCGACGGGAGCGAGGTGTCCCCCCCCTCCCCAAACGTGCCATTAACGGTATGAAATTAGAACACAAGCCTTGATTTATGGAGGCCGGATGATTCCGTGTCAGTCACTCACTGTAAATCGATCAGGAGACAGCGAGGTCCTGTTAGAGAGATGTCATGTTCACGCTGTATTTATTGCCTGATCTCACACCAGCACACCAGACCGTTAACTGGGATCAGCCCTCCCAGGGACAAAGAAGCACCCGTCCCATGCAATGGAGTCACCAGAATTCCTGGACAGGGGATGAGACGCGTGGAGGAGATGCTCACCAAGGTGGGACCTCCAGGCAGAAGGACTTGGGTAACACAAGACGCTTCACATCTCATGGGTAATTAGCAACAAGGTTCTAATTGCCTTCAGGAGGCTTCGAATCAGGCTGAGTGGGTAGAGAACTGGCAGTTCCCCAGAGCCAAACCCCTGAAGTAGTCACAGGAAGGTGGATTCACAGCATGGGTGGTACACGTCTGCTCCTGGGGAGAAGCATCTCAGACCCTCCCGCATTTCCCTCGTGCTCTCCCCATTTACCGATGTGCGCGAGGACCAAGACGAGCCGCACGGGGCTTCTCAACTTCAAAGAATTTTGCCAACGTGCACGTCTTTGCCACTGCTACAGAAGGATAATTACCAGAAAACAGACAGCACGGATTTGTTTAAGCGAGAGAAGATTCTCAGTCTAATTTTAGGGATTTGAACAGAAGGCGACACTCCAGCTGGGAGAAGATTTCCACCGAAAAGAATCTTTTGATGAAAACCAGAGTGAGAGGGGAGTTTCACAGCATTATTTCCCTCCTTTTCCTAACCTGCTCGGTGAAATACACATGGGACAATCATTGGTAACAGCCATCATCACTGAGGGAACTGTGATGGTCCCTGCAAAGGCTGTCAGCAGAATGTGAACCAGAGAGAGACCTTCTGGAACAAACAGAGATCTCTGCCAAGGAGTTTGAAAGGAACCGAGCGGGTGAGTCGTACAGTGAGACAGAAGATGCTTTGCAAGTTGCTTACATGAGTGGATCAACGTGGTGGCCTTAAAGAAGGGGACTCCTTGGCACACTGAACACCACTTTAGCACCTCAATAATTCCCATTGTATTTGTGAGTAGCCCGGCATGGTTCTAGTTCACCTGACTCATAATAAGGAGAAATTTCCTCCCACTGAGGATAACAAAGATGTAGAAAATTCTCTAGCCAAGGCAGGATATTTATTCATTTTCATCCACAAAAGGCATATGTCTCTGGAACACCCATTTAAACTACAATAAAAAGAAAGAAAAGAAGAAAAAGGGAAGGGAAGGGAAAGGGAAGGGAAGGGAAGGGAAGGGAAGGGAAGGGAAGGGAAGGGAGAAGAGAAGAGAAGAGAAGAGAAGAGAAGAGAAGAGAAGAGAAGAGAAGAGAAGAGAAGAGAAGAGAAGAGAAG
>JANHFX010020403.1:55940-68524 GCA_027560015.1 Chloroceryle amazona | reverse complement strand
AAAAGGAAAAGGAAAGGAAAGGAAAGGAAAGGAAAGGAAAGGAAAGGAAAGGAAAGGAAAGGAAAGGAAAGGAAAGAGAAATCACTGAAGGTTTACAAAATATTTCAAAACTGAAGGTTACTTTTAGAATTGATCTTCTAGGAATAACCAAACGAGCAGGAAATGTACAGAGGAAAGGCTGAAGAGAATTCTCCCCCTTTTTTATACAAACTGCAGCAACCCCCCCTCCCCATGCTCAGTTCCTCCCTTTGGAATGCACCACACTGAGAAGGAACGAGACAACGGACCTGGGGCTAATGTCCCCTGGTGCCCATCCAGCTCTGTTCCAACTCCAAAATTTAAAAAAATAAAATTAAAAAAAAAAAAGCAGAAGTTGAGCTGCTCAAGAAACCCAAACTAGTATTTATAACTTCCTGACAGACTGGATTGCATGAAGCTTTAAGATCCCTGTAAAGTCTGCCTTCCCTCTCTTCTCTCCCTTGTTCCTTCTGGACAATAAAACTCGTAACTCTTCAGGGAGAGCTGTTCCCCCCCCCCAGCTCCAGAATCAATGCCTGGTATCCAAACACACCCCTCACTTTTCACACCACCCTCAAGCTGTCAGAGCGCTCTCTCCCCATCCCGTGGTCAGCTCAAGGCTCTGTTCCATTAGTGAGTGTTTCTTGAGCAGCCCTGATTTAGAAGATAATGGAAGGCACAAGAGGAAAACCTTCCAAGTAGTAGGTTTAAGTGATAGAATAAACATGAGTCCTGGCAAAAGCCATGGTGGGACTGCCAAGAAATTCTATATGATGCAGGTGCAAATAGTTTTTAAAATTCAGACTCATTAAAATATGTATTTTGCAAAACGAATGAAATTAAAACATCTGGGAACTAGGAGAAAAAGCGTGGGGCTTGAGAGGAGAGCGGGGCCACGCATGTGCCTCTGTAAACACACACACAATTACTGTGTTTCCAGTTCAAAAAGTGGATTTGAAGGCCCGGGACTTCATCAGGATCCATAATTGTGGGAAAGTAACCTGAAGATGCCAAACAACAGGAAATTACCAGAAGAATCTGTCAGCACAATCAGCTGCTATTTTCATTGTTCTTTGGCAAATTTATACACAGTCAGGAACACCTGGGCTGGCACACAGCCCGGCTTTGACTAATTGCCAGGGGAGAGGAGCAGTCATTTGTCTTCGGTGGGGTTTCCTACGCTCGCTCCTCAAAACATGTGGTTTCACTTTTCCCCTCTCTCTGCAGGAAATGGCAGGACAGTGAAACGCAGAATAAATGAGTTCGATTCCAAGAGGTTGCCTCCTCAGAGGCCACTCCAAAAATAACTGTCTTGTGAGAGGCTGTTAATAACCAAGATTCTATATACTGTCTTCAGCAAACAACATTTCAAAGGCACAGTGTTCCTTCTCTCCCCAGACCCTATGTACATTAAAAACATTGTGGGGAGAAGAAAAGGAAGGGAAAGAGAAAAGGAAGAACCTCAGCAATTAAGAGCCCCGGATATTTTTGTGGGGAATTCACACTTTCTTCCAAGAGCCTTGCAAAATCCAACACACCTCTAGCAAGTTGTTTGGGTTGTTCTTCAAGGCTGAGCAAAATAAGGTTATGTTTTTCCCAACACCACTGCAGGATGAGCAGGTATTTGTTAAAGAGCTCTGTCAATCTCTGTGGGCATCGGTTGAGTTGCTCCCCTGAACTTTACGTCTCTGTCTCTCCCTCTCACACCTCCAGCCCCTTGGAGAACTCCTCATTCCTGATCTGTGTGGGGTCACAACCACCTACAACAGACAATTGCTTCTTCCCGAGAAATTCAGGCGCGGTCCCACCACCAGCTGCCCACACGGAGTGAGTCTTTTGATTACACCCACCACCAAGGGACTGCCCCAGGTTGGTAAAAGCAAGGTCCCCGTTCCTACGTGCTGCACTTGGAGGATCCGTTTCTAACTCATTAACTGTTTGAAACAGGTATTTGGTGCATGTGTCTTAGATTAAAAAAAAAAACCCAACAAGTCCCTTTCCAAATGCGAATTTGGAAACAGATTTTAAAGCTGTGACAGACACCAGGAGAGTCCCAGCAATCACCTGCATTATAGCTTTATCTCTGCTGAGACGTTGCTTTTGACATTGTAAGACAGCACTTTAAAAGATCACCTCTTTACAAGAACCACCTGTCTAAAGCGACAGCTTTTTCCTTTAACCTCAGAACATATTTTTAAGGTTAACATACCACTAAAAAAAATAAATAAATTGGTGCCCTCTCCTCCCATTACCACTGATTCTTAGCAATCCGGGTTACAACGTCCCCTCCGTGCAGCCGAAGCGTGTTTTACATATTCCTCTTTTAAAGCTGGGGTACTTTCCAATTTCAATTGCGCGGTATTTTACCATTTGGGACGGTGTTATGTCACTGCAGCAGCAGCATGTTTGAAGCTGAAGTGAATATCCACATTTGGTATATTTTCACCTGCATCTTGTCTAAATCCTACAATGATTTAGCATCTTGGCACGCTGACAGCAAAGAATCACTCAAAAAAATCCCCAAACCTTAAAAAAACCCCATTTAAAACATACAGCAGATGATCATTAGGCTGGGTGAAGGAGCTAAAGGAACATTTGGGTTTCATTTGGTTTCAGTTGCAGACTCCTTAGCAGGGTAGAACTAAACTGTAATTCTAAACTGACCCACCTTTTCTTGCCTTTCCTCAACAAAAGGTGAAAAATGTGATCGAACATTTTACAATATGCAGCACATTGCTTGTGCTGCAGCAGGGAGAGAGTTCAGACTTGGCTTATTTTCTCTACGACTGAGATGTTTTGACATGTTTATTTGTTTAATTTGTTTATTTTGACTAGCTCTGATTATAATTGGCAGCAATGAGCAGAATTAACATTAGACAGTGTCTTAGACTTGTCGCTTACAATAATGCAAAAGGCATGTGAAGACAAAATCTCCAAAGAAGTGACAATAGCTGGAGTCTGGTTCAGCTGCGTCGTGGCTTTGCTGGAGCACAGAGAACAAGTGACAGAACAGTGCTGGAGCTACAGGTTTCCCAGCAGTTTCAATGACACGCAGTTGAAAAGACATCTTCAATGAAAATCATAAAAATGCCTTGTACTCAGAAAGCAACAGCCAAACCCTTGCTGATATAAATGGAATATCCTCTAATTCGCCAGGGTTCGAACTGGAACCTCTGCATGAATATTGCGCTGCGTGCAAAGTTCATTTCCCCTTCGACACGAGGTGCACCTGCACTCGTTGGAGGGGTACTGACTGTACAGAAAGAGCTCGTCATCTTTCACAACCAGCCTCTGTGTTCTTTGGAGTTCATTCACATCAGGGAGGGAAAACTCTCTTCGAACTCACTTTGGTGAGAGCTTCAGTGTCGTTACTATCGTGTGCCAGACCGACGTTTTTTAGAGTACCAAACTTTCCTGGGGTTTTTTGTGCTTAATTGTAGTCGCTGAAATGTTAACAAGACAGAGGAAGGAGGAAGAAAACCTGTTCAAGACAGGCACTGTAAAGCATTTTCATCAAGCAACAGCAATCCAAATGTTTTGCTTCAGTTCTGGTTTAAGCAGCATGTATTCAAACTGACAAAAACAAGACTATTTTTCTGAGCTGCTGCATCCTTCACACAGGCTACTCTGCCATGATATTGCAGCCCATATGTTCCCTGCTATCACACTTCTCAGCACTGCCTCGGTAAACGATAATGCCAACAACTCCCCTTCTGTGCGTGTAGACAATACAGCACGGGAGGGAAAATCTGGACCTGACTGCCAGTTTACTTTTCATATCTTCAGGTGCTGTGCATAGGTGAAGACACCTTAGTCCCCGTTTCTCTCCTGCTCGCTGCCCCAAAACACAGTTTCAGGCCTCAGGTCGTGGCCACATTTTAGCATCAGAAGGTATTGAAATGAGAACGGTGTCAGAACGCTGCGCTGCTACATTACCGAGCAACTAAAGCACTCCCTGAACTGCTGAACCTTTGAACAGCATCCGTAACCTCTACCACCTAAAGACCGGGACCAAATATTCAACACCTTTCCCATGATGCCACCCCAGAAACTCCAGCTGCAAAATCCAGGTTCTAACACACATTACGAGACCCCGACGTTTGTAAATGCAGAGTCCAACCATCTTCACAGTGCAGCAGGTATCCAGGCCAGATGTCAACTGCTGCCTCCTCAAAAGGAACACTCAAGTCCGAGAACATCAGAGAGAAACTTAAGACACTTCACCTGCAAACCCCAGGGGAATTTGAAAGGGGAGGGAAAAGAAAAGCCCATTTTTTTCAGTATGAGAATTTGAGACACAAAGGAAAAAACCCCGTGATGTCGAATATGAGTGGTAAATATAAAGGACAACCACTAGGGAGGTAACTGAGCTGTTTAAATAAGAAGACAATCCATGTCCCAGAGAATCTGGTAATGGCATGGACAAGAAAAAGCAAATCAAGGCTTTAAACAAGTAACCAGCTGACAACCATATCCACCACATTAAACTGAGGTGGTTTTTATACAAAACCATCTACATATTCCACCACTAATTATCCAGCAATGGCAAAGATGCCGCTTTACTCATATTTTCAACCAAATATTTTCTCAGCGTGCAGCATCTCACATTATGATGTGTGAGACCATATGTGTGGCAGTGCGGGGGGCCAAGTTAAGGTTCTCACGTTCACGCCGAGCGCTGCGGAGCGTTCACCACACTGAAAGGGTTTGCTTTTGATACCTTTGCTCACTCGGTTGCAACTTCTTAATTATTTAAAAGTGATTTGAACACGCGTTCCCTCCGCAGAGCTCGGGGTCCCTCCAACAATAAAATAGCAACGGCAGCTGGAAGGACACAGAAGAGGGGGGGGTGTTGTGCTCCTTTCTCCTGACTTACTCTCGGAGTCAGTCCAATGGAGGTTGCAGCAGAAGGGAAGGCAAGAGACCAGAAAACCACCCAAAAGTAAAATTGAAGCACGTTAGAACTCAAAAGCCCAAAACTGCCAAAATACCAAGAATTTCTTCTCATATTAATAGGACAGAAGAATCAGGCCCTACTGAGGAAATGTCCTCCTTTTCCACAGAATTGTATGCCTTGGGAGTAAAAGAAACAAAATGTATCTAAAGCTCATCACAATTTTTGTGTATTTTTATGCTCTTCACACTTTTTCTTGAAGAAACTCTTGAGCCTGATGGTCACCTTGTTATCCATTAGATACAAAATAGACTTTATAGAAAAGAAAAGCAACAAACTTTTGTGTATATAATCCACCAGCTTCAATGGAATTAGTGTATAGCTCTCAGGGCAGTTCCTTGCACTGGGGCAGCTGCATCCCAGCAGTGAAGTAGAACACTTCAATTACAAAGTCAATCCTGAGTCACTTGTACTGCACTGGTACCATCACTGCGTTTATCAACCGCTCCTCTCGGAGCAAAACTCCCGTGACACTTCCAGAGGGCACAGGTCACAAGCACACACTGAATTCCACAAGAATAATCTGAGTACCAAAATTTGTTCTGGAAACAAACATAGAAACTAAAAGCAACCCTTGAATTTTGACAAGGAAACACATTGCAGAATTTGGAGACAAGTAGAGTGAAATAATTCATCCTGGTAAATTATTTGCCCGGCTCTGCTATTTGCCCAGGAGCACACTGTCAATGCTTACACAGTAAAGAAATCTAACTGGCTTCAAACAAGGTAAAGAGCTTCTTGTATTGATTTCACAGAACATTGTTGGGTACAGTGGTTCATAGTGAATAGAATCACAATGACAAGCCGGGCCACTGCGTGGCAGCTAGAATTGGTATTCAACAACTGCCACTGGTTCACATGGCTGGAAGGTAAAAATGTATTAGAAATGATACTATAATACCCTTGGCCTCATACCTAACACACGTGTTACTAGAACCTCAACAAAAGGAGGTGTATATTTAGGTTAAGATCATGCTCCCTCATGAGGTTAACTTCACTGTACCACTTCTGAGGGTCGGTACTGTGAACCTCCACTCCCTTCAGCATATGTCCAGACACTGCATGGACAGTGTCCTTGGAACGGTGGAAACCATCTGTTAAGAGCCCTGAAGGCACAGTATTTTTCTTTAGGTTCAGAGGAGGTTTAATTTCCCTTACTCAGCCTGTGAACAGAATGCTGTTTGGGTTGTTTTTTTTTTCTGGAAGCATTGTATCCAAGAGAGAAAAGCCCAGGAAGCCACATCCGTGCATTCCCAGCTCTCCAGCAAGAGCTCTGTAGAGATTAACGTTGAAGCAGACGTGCCATCCACACAGGCCTGGACTGAGCCCTGCCAAAGCATCCCCTGCACAAGCACAGCAGCCTCTGCACACCATGTTTGAGACCCAAAACGAAGCTGAAGATTCTCAGCACCTCATACATCAGTTGCCTGACGTACGCAGATCTGCCTGACTTTAAGGCTGCCTTCTTTCCTTGTTTTGGATACAAAACCTTTCCAAGGGTCTCAGATTCAGATAGTAATCAAGGGTTGCCAGTGAAAACCTTGGCCTGGAGCCTTTGGCTAAAGTATAACTATTGCTGCTGGAAGGCTTGAGAGTCGCTCACAAAATCTCTGCTTGCTACAGTCCCCCAAACTGGACAGATTTGATCCAATCACTGACATTCTGATATCACCATGATTCCCTGTGTAAGTGGATCTGTGGTTAAGACCACTTTGTGCCCAAACCCTCTACAGCTTGCTCGTCTGCCAGGCAGGAGGACTTTTCTGAACAAGGTTTTGGCCTCGTGGTGAAGAACGGGATCACCAGCTGTGTGCATTCACTTTAAATATTCAGTCCATCTTTCAGTGAAGATTCATTTGTCATGTCCCTTGGCACTTTCTACTCTAATTATTGAAGGCTATACATCCCCTCACCCCCCCAAGAGCCTATTGTTTTTAAAGTGATAGCATACAGCTCAATCTAAATATGGAAAAACCACGAGATGATCTGTTTCAAATAATTGTGGAAATAGGCAGGATTTTCCATTTTGAGCCTGTGCTCAATTTTGTAGGTGAGGGGATAAGGGATCATGGCCTACACAGAAGGTGTGTGGCACAGACAGCTCTTGCTCTCTAGCAGACAGTACTGAAAGTCCACCTGAAGACAATATTGGGAACACCCAGTTGGCTCTCGTGACAGAACAGCCTGGAAGATGTACTGAGATGTATCAGTAGAGATATTCCTTCCAGGGTAGTTGCAGGAAAGGCATTTCTCATACTGTTCATCCTTTTGATTCTCAAATATACACTCTGGTATTTTGCCACCCCACAGCATCTTCAGCAAGCTATGCTTTTAAACTCCCTTCACTTCTGGCCTTCTTAAAAAAACAAGGAAATAAACCAACCCCCAGCATACGCTTGGTCATCTTACTCATCTAGCAACATCACAGCCCAGGGTTTCTACAGATTTTTCACCAAAAAAATGAGTCAGACCATCCTCATTTTATAGGTGGGAAACTGAGGGTGGCCAAAAAGACAGGTGAGCAAAGAGACATCCCCCAAGGCCATATCTTGATGAGTTGGAAATGCATCTTTTCCCTCAACGCATGAGCTGACGAGTCCTTTCCAAACAATTCTACATGAGCAAAGGGGATAAAATACCTATAAGAAAATTTGTTCTACTGGTGAGCTTCCCAGGGGGGTTTGAATGACAGAGCATACAACACCTTGACAGTGTCTATTTAAACAAAGGAAGCACATTGTACATGTCTCAGACATTTCTCCATAGAGTTCAAGGCAGCAAAGGTCACTGTATACTATATCTTTAAATAAAGTAACCAAGATAAAGGGGAGAAATCTAAACTGGAGCCTGGCAGTCGTGCTGGGAGAGGGCTCTGTAGGCAGCTGTCTGTTGCCATCTAGTGGGCGAAAAATAGGTGCCAAAAATCAGAGGAGTGAGGGTCCAGAGCCTCCCTCTCAAGAAAATCCAGTATCTTTCCTTTTGGATTAGCTCTGAACTCCCGGTCCACTATGTTATCAGATGTTTGTTGTTTGCTTTTAAGATAAAGAGAATTTTTTTCTTGTTGACTGAAAAATCCAGTGAAAGAACAGCTTGGATCAAATGCAGAGTTCCTTTAATTAGTTTGAAAGACAGGCTAAGGGGAAGAAGGATGAAAGAGAAGGGGAAAGCAGAAGAAACCCTTGCGCCAAATAGCAAACAAAGGGTTTGCTTTGTGATTTCATGGATCAAACAGTGGTCAAGGGGTGAAAACCCTCACGGAAAAAAGATGTAAACGTCACTAAATTAACCTACATTGGAAAGCCAGCTAAAAGTTTTCTTTTGTCATTAACAGTTGTGATTCAAGTTACCTCCCGGCTCCTCCTCTCTGGTTACAGTTTACCCGGGGATGAAAGCGTTTAATGTAATTTATGCAATGCCAGGCCATGGGACTATGTTGTCTAGTTCTGTAAAATAGGAGCTTTCTGTGCCTGGCAGCCCTTTCCAAGTCACCAGTTCACAAGAGCGAACAGTAAGAGAGGGAAGGGGGAACTCTGCTTGTAGGAGTTGTTATTCCTAATCCCACCCTTTGAGATTTATGCATCTTGGCTTAGATCAGAAGATCAGAGCAGCTCAGCAGTCAGCCAGTAAAAACAGCCAATACATTTACATCAATTGCCATATAATCCAGAAAAAGTCTCCCTGCCTCAGTTTCCCTACAGAAAAAAATTGCAGCTGATACCTCAATCTTGATTTAAAAAACTTTCTGAACCTTGGAAGCAGAGTCCTACTAAACATCACTGACTATTAACAAGTTACCTGGCGCAAACACGAGGTCAGGAAGGTGATAATATCAATGAGAGTACCCACATTAGCAAGATAAGGAAAGAGGAAGATAGAAGGAAGATGCCAAGAGTCAGGCACTGAGAAATTCATATTTAGGCAGTCAAAGAAGGGACCCCTCCCAAAGCCACAGACCATTTTTGACGACTTGGCTCAAAACCCAGCTAGAGCAGGTATGTTTTCCAGAATGTTTTAAAGCACTTCTGGCATAAAACCGGGGAAAGTCCTTCCTAAGGGCATCACGGCCCTCAACTGATGTGCTGAGAGCTGACCAAACAGTATCATTCAAAGAAAAATCTTCACTTGAAATGATCAGATCATTAGCATTACCCATTAGCCAGATCTCAAACACCCACAGATCTCTCAGAGTAAGTATATTGATGTTTAGAACAGTTTGTCCTTTAAATGGAATGTCGTTTAAGGAAATTAATGTCCAATGGACAGTATTTAAGGAGAAGGGAAAATGTTTCCCCATTATATTATGTCCCCAGGCAATAAAGATGATCATTTTCTTCCCTACTAGGAAGGGCATCACACCGTTAAATTGTGACAAATTAGTTTTGGGTTGTGTGGTTTAATAGTCCCACATGGTAGCTAAAACTTTTCCGTTATTTGACTGCAAAACAGATCAGAAACGGTTCTGAGTATACAGTGGGAGAGGTTCAGAGAACAGTGATTAATCCTTGCTCATCACTGGAGCAGAATCAAGCCTCAAAATGGCTTACACAAGAGCATCCCTGCTTACCTGAGTGTCTTGCTCTGCAAATACGGCACCGGGTTCAAAAGGAATACTCGCCAAAGAAAACGTTATTCAGCAGAATCTGGGTTTTATTCACTTTCCTTTGCCACCTGGCCTTTCAACTAGCTGAAAGCATCTGAAAACAGCCTGCTCCAACAGAGAGAACACCGAAGAGGAACTCTGGAATTCTGGTTTTCCTTTGGCATTGTTGTATGATCTTAGAGGAAACAAAAACAAACATAATCAAGCTGTGGTACCCTGGATAAAAATCTTCCTTCATACTCATTTGCCTTTCAGTTGCATTCACTCACTTGTGTGGCAGCCTAGGCTCTAGCTTCTGAAAGGGACTCCTGACCTCACATCTACTTCTTGGGTTCACTGCAGATATCTCCAAACATTCACCGAGCAGCTGTTGAGCCAAGGAAGGTTTCAGCTCACCATATTAAGATAAATGGGCCCTGATTTTGGATCACACTCATACCAAAGATTAGACAGTTTGAAAAAGGAATTATTGCAGCTCTTTCAACGTGAATTTGTCAGCCTGCGTCCTTACTTTGCCAGAGTGGACTGGGTTCCTGGCACTCTTCTTTCCATGGGATTTAAGTGGCCAGGAATATTTTCAGCTGGTAAATCAGCAAGGTTTTCACTTATTCCCCCTGAGCTCAGGGAGTTCTCTTACCCTCAGTCTGAGCTGACACAGGAGTAGGAACCCAGCTGCACAGCATCTCAAGGGAATGGACCAGTAAAGTAAAATGTCCTTGGGGAAATGGTTTTTGGTGACCCTAGCGAGTTCCTCGGTGATGATGCATTCGATGTCTGTACACGCAGGGGTCAAATGCACAACTGGATCCATCAGCATCAAACGGAGCTGCCCTCTCTAAGCAGGTAGCTCCATTTACACCACTGCAGGATATGAACCTCCCACGTTTTCCCAGGACTTGCACACACTTCAGCAGCGGACGGTGGCACCAAGTTCCACCAGTTGAGAGTACAAGAAATCAAAGAAACTACTGTGGCAAGATCTCCAATTCAATTGCTGCAGATGGCCTGATAGATATCCAAATATTTAAGCAGTTCCCCAGACTGAATTACAAACCTTCTCAAGACCAGCTCCATTTTAGTCTTCAAAATCCCATCCCCTTTGGGCAGTCAGGCATTTAAGAATTTTCTGGGGTTTGTTTTGTTTTGTGTTTTTTTCATCCAAGTGTAAAGTGAGTGAAAGGAAAGGGGAACAAAAAAGTTTAGCAACCCACCCTGCCATATTTATTCTGTTTTGTATCACTGAAAAAAAAAAAAAAGAGCACTAAAAGGCTGAGTGGAGCTCACCCGACGTTTTTTAATGTACTGTAATTTCTCAGGAAAACGCTTTGTGAAAAGTAAGCAATATATCCTCGTGTATAAGTATGTAACCATAGTTTCCCCCACCATGCAAAACATCTGTGACCTTGCGCAGAGGTCATCACTGCAGTAGTGTTTCTCTTTACTTTTAAAGAAATGTCAGGCCATTTTTTATACAAGACTTATGACAGGGTGCTGTTTATTGTATCACAAAGCCACTATAACTCCAGCACAAGGAAACTGCTATTATTTGGAGAGTATATATCTTTCTGACTAGCAGGAAAGATGAAAATAAGAAGGGTCCTTTTCAGAGAGTAAAAGTCAGAGTGTCTCTTAATGACACCAGCATCTTCTCCACGACTGAAAACTGAACCATTACTGGAATTCTCAGTCTGATTAAGGCTCAGATTTTATGCTGGGATGTTCTGTTAGGTCACGCAGGGTTTGTGCTTATCTGCCACTGACAGTGGTGCCGTATTCCCAATTTTTTGAGGTCTTTCACGTGACCGTAAAATCAGTTTAGCCACTGGACTTCAAATTTCAGGTCCCTTCAGCAGAGACTTGCTTCCTTCCCCACACCAAACTTTCTGTTTCAGTTGGAAAATGTTGGAGAAAACGCCAAGGACAATTTGGGGCAGAGCAAAAATCATTCCCAGTCACCTCTATTTCCTTTTTATCATGGAAAATTGCTTGTGGCTTTTTCTGGTAGCTCTGTTCAGGCCTGACTGAGTACACTGTGGGGGCACCAGGCTGTGAGGGCTGCATCTCTCAAATCAGAAGTCTAACCGAGATCCTAACTAGTTGTGTTCATTGAAGGTCCCTCGGTACTTTTTGCAAGACTAACCTCTGTATCCTGGCCAAATTCCAGCTCAAGTAATTACAATCTACTTTCCCAAACACTCCTCTTCTTTCCCTGCAGCGCTTTCAATTGCATATGAAATTATTCTATTATCTAATTATAATAGTGCCCACAGATTCCCGTTAAGCTTGGGGATTGTGTGAGGTGCTATCGAGAGGACAGATGCCTGCACAATCCTCTGGCTCCCCAGCAGCTTACTGTGCAAGCACCGAGACCCGCGACAGCCGCGCCGTGACTCCAAGAGGCCACACCGGACAACAGGCTTCAGTTTGAAAGACAATCCAGTAAATTGATGTAAGAAAGAGAAGTGAAAGGAAAAAAAAAGAAAGTAAGCTGAAGAAAGCAAGCAAAAGAAGGACAGGTCCCTGCTGGTGGTGTTTTAGGCTGGCTGTGTGCTGTTTAATCAGTATCACCCCCCCAGAAGCTGAAAATAAAGCTGCTTACTCTACAGGTTTGACAAAGCCCTGCACAGGAACGTCCCAGTTAGCACCACGCATGCTGCTCTTCGAGAGCCACCCAAAGATTCATGGTCTAAGTGAAGCTTCCATGCTGGCTATAAATCACAGATCCATCGCTTCCGATGGAGCTGTAACTGCAGGGTGTAGGCTGTAATCTGTAATCCACACAGCTCACACTGCTGGGATTATGCCTTTCACAAGCAGATCAGAGCTTGCTTTGCCCGTGCTTCACTCAGACCATATGCCAAGCCAGGAAGTGTTGCCAAGAGGGTACAGAGGTGGCTACCAAGCTAGGAAAGGGTTTGGAGCATCTCTCTTGTGAGGAGAGGCTGAAGGATCTGGGGCTGTTTAACCTTGAGAAGAGAAGGCTGAGGGGAGACCTTACTGCTCTGTACAACC
>JANHFX010020403.1:15938-55840 GCA_027560015.1 Chloroceryle amazona | reverse complement strand
CCTGGCCCAGGCTGCCCAGGGAGGTTGTGGAGTCTCCTGCTCTGGAGACTTTCCCAACCCCCCTGGATCTGTTCCTGTGGGACCTGCTGTGGGTGACCCTGCTCTGGCAGGGGGGTTGGACTCGCTGATCTTCAGAAGTCCCTCCCAACCCCCACCATTCTGTGATTCTGTGAGTCAGACTGCAGTGCAGTTCTTTGACGTGTTAATTAGAGAGCTTCCACAAAAAAGGACATGAAGATATCTGCAGGAGCCAGCAGAAGAAAAGAAAGTTATATATCCTACCCCTGGTTTACTGTTGTTGGCACAGGGCGATCTGTTAGCATCCTCAGAGGAGTGAGTGGGTGCTCAGTGCCATATGCTACAAACCAGCCCTTCACAGAGGATGCCGAGCTGTGCGCGAGGGTAGAAAGGCAACTTTTCAATCTGTCTGTTCAAGAACTTGCAGCTCTCCCACCATGGCAGGAGAGATGATAAACACAGCTATTAGGTAGAGGCTCACCTGTGTAATCAATTCCCCCAGGTTGTTGCTGCTAATAGCAGGAAAAACAACTTCTGAGCTATGAAAATAACATGGTGAGGTTTGGTTTTTTTTTTGCTTTCGGTGACTGTGCTATCAGAAAATTGCTGTGAGCAAACGGACTGATTTTGAACCTAGGCAGACTGTGTTTAAGCAGTCAAGGTCCACCTCCTTGGGAGTCTTCTTCAGAACTTCCACAACTCTTGAACCTCTTGACCAACTTCTATCAGCTTTTATCAGCAAGGTAGAATCATCAGAGATGCCCGCACGTATTTGTGAGAATGGAAAATGGCAAAAGAGATTTGAATTATTTGAATTCATAATTATTCGTAAGGTAGGTCTGGGCATCATAATGAAAACTGGGTTTTTTTCTCATGGCAGTTGAAGGTTATTCTTTCCTTACATTGCAATATATTCTCTGAGCTGCCATAAAGGTTGTAGGTAATGTATCAGAGAACACAGCAGGCTTGGAGCCACAGGTCTTGGGTTGTAGTTGCCTCTATAAATGAGAATTTCTTCTCTAAGTACATTCCCTTTCTATTTAGCTTGCAAAAAAAAACAACCCAAGGAAATGCAGAGACATTAACATCAAGCCCAGGAGACTGAAAAGTGTGAAATCTTGCAAACTAAAAGCATGGGAAGATGTTCTGGTGACAGCAGCATTGACTGGTAGTCCTGGTACCAGTGGGGTCGTGTTGTACCAAGTCCTTCATAATTGTGAAGTGCTAAGTTATAACCTTAGATGAAAAGTATGAAGGGTCAAGTCATATGAAAGATACTGAGTAGCTGGCTCTGGGTACCTCCCAGGTATAACAAGAATAATTAAGTATTCATATAAAGCCAGACCTCAGAGGGTTCATCAGGGCCTCACTGCCTCAGACATGGGCAACCAGTTACAGGAAGACACCTTCCCTTTTATACACGAGATGCTGCACAGCAGGATGAGGAACGATTAACCACTTGCCCCAGGAAAGCTGAAGACAGGCAGAAAAAAAGATCTCTCGGGTTCTAGTCATACCCTGTAACCACCAGAACATCAACACTTTTCTAAAACACGGAAAGAGAAAAACAATGGTCTTGGTTAGTATTGTGTGTATCTTCCTATGCCCTCAATATTTAATATACAATCAAATATTAATGTTTGACCTGATTATCCTTGAGCTTTTTTCTTTTTTCTCTTTTTTTTTTTTCTTTATTTGATTTTTAAAGAGTCACAATAAGATGACTTGGTTGCAGAAGCAACTGCTAAACTGTTGAAAAGATGAATCTAAAAAGTAGATCTCAATTTCAAGGGTAAATCTAAAGGCTGCAGTGGAGCTGTTCTGGGAGCTCATATGCATCCTGTAATGTGTGTTTGTAACGGGCTCCTCGCAAAGTCTGCTGCGCTGGCATCCCTGTAGCTCTGGGTCTGTCAGCGTTTCCACTCTTAAGTGCTATCACTCAGCCATCATATTCCTCTCATTGCCGAGATGGGATGTGTGGACTTTTCCATAAGGTTCCCAGATGGAGAAATTTTTTACAAGAGTGAAGCCAGGAGGATTCTCTGGGCATCTAACGATGTACTCCAGAGTGCAGCAACACCGGAGAGAAACGGCTTGTGCTGTGCCGAACCAGCTTACGTAGGTTACTAGTTAAGTAGATACTTAACGAGAGTGAGAAAAAGTCTGTTCTTAAATCACCACAACTAAACGTTTAGTCCCCGTGTGTACCTTAATCTGGTGAGGATACAGGTTACACGTACAGCTTCGTGTTCAGAATTACATTCCTTTCATCGGCTGTTCCCAGCATATGCTGCTTTTAATACTGCACAAATTCAAGGTTTCTGCCACCTTAAGTAGTTCCATTATAGTCCCCCTGACTTCAACGGCGCTGACATCAGTTTTCACCGGCTGAGGGTACGTCTGGTTGGCTTTCATATCTCCAGTTTGATCTCAGCTCTGCATTTACTTTGTCGTAGGGATGCTAACCTGGAAATGTGTCTATTGGGGAGATTTCGAACATAATTTTCCTTGCTGAGCAGAAATCCTCCAGGGGTTAACTTGTCAGAGCAATGCAATATAAAATAATCTGTCGGATATGTTGGACTCCCGGGGTGTAGTGTATCAGTCTCAGTGCCAGGTGCCACGGATAGGAGGGTGCTGGTTTGCTAAAGCCTGGAAGTAGATTTGAGAAGGTCTTGCTATCTGCATGTGGGAAACAACACTTACAAGAATGAAGTGAGCTCTGCAAATTGGAAGAGCGAGTTCACTTGGCCAGAACACAGCTGGTGTGACAGGAAGAATTTGCAGGGAACAGCTCCTACCACTGCTTTAGCCTGTGAAAGACACGTGCAGTAGGAGACAACTGTTAGGAGGAGAGTGTTTGAAACTGCGAGCGCTCGGTGCCGGCTTGCATCCAGCTTTCCACCCACCAGCACCCCCAAGCCCTTCGCTGCCGCTCTCAGTAGTCGAATACCAGGATCTCCCTACTGCTGGCCTGAGTGCAGGTAGTCACTGGTGCAAAGCTGGAATTCCAGCCTTGAAGGCCTCGGGTGCCTTTTCCTCCACGTTCACATCCTAGGGAGGTCAGGCTCTGCACCGCCAGTGCTACATTCCCTCTGGCTCAGCTTTCTGGGTTCAGGATGGTTCTAGAGGTGTGCACACTTTGTTTCTTCTCACTCACCCTTTGCAAACAGAGGACTCACTGCCCCAGTGATGAGCTGCAGAACGTTGCTGAGGTCCTTAATGTGGCCATTTTTGATTGGCAGAGAGGGAGAGTGAGCATCTCCCAGGGCGTACACAGGCAATACCAGAATGAGCTGTCACTCGTGGTAAATTGTGCAGATCTTCATAACATCATCTTCCTTCAACAGTCTCGCGTGCTTTGATGTGTGGTGAATTAATTAATACTTTAAATGTCAGCACTGCTATCTTTGGGTACCCGAGGTAGTCCCCGCGGAGATGATCGGGACCGAGCGGTTCTTTCAGGTTTGGCGAACGCAGCCGCGCGTCGTGGCATCCGTTGCCCAAGTGTGAGAAACACTTTTTTCCTCCTGTTCCTGTGAGTCATCACAGCTGGAGACTGGTATTTAAAATGAAAGGATGGATTTTGGGGGGGTAAGGAACAATATAAAAGGGGATGCCCTGTGCCACACGGTACCTGAGCCACATCAATAAATTAAGTCAGGCAAACCAGGGGGCATTTAGACCTTGCCCTGCTGCTGACTGGAACAGTTCTGTTGTTAAAAGAGTCAAGCTGGAGTGAGGCTTACAGAATAACTGACAGTTGAGTTTATTCACTAGATGGTTTCTCTTTTTTTTGTATATGTTATGCACAAATCTTTAAACTGTGCTCTGGGAAATTCAAGAGACCCCTCACGGCCGAAACACTGGATTTGAGGATTGCCAAAGGGATTCTGCTGTACTTGAATCAGTTTTCTCGGGGGCTTCTGTTCAGAGATCTGGTTTGTGGGAAATAAAGAGCAGCCCACTTTGGCATCAGACCCCTTTACGGTCTCTCAGTCCGTGAACCCAAAAGCATTTGGATGTCATTTTGGCGTATTTCAATGTAACGCAAAGATAAATCTCTCCTGACCCGCTGGCTCTTTTTCTCAGTAGAAGTTGTGCTGTGGTGAAGCTGTTTAAACTTGCTGGTGGGTTCTACAATCTGCCTTTCAGCTGAAAAGGAGCCATTTACTTCTGTAAATGTTGGATGTTGGTTTTTAGCAGGATTTCATGACAGAGATATTTTTGTTTCATTAATGAGTAAAACCAGTAGTAGGTAATTTCATTCCTAGCTGTACAGAAAACCTTTTGTGCTGAAAGACAAAATATATACATTGATTCAGAATGGCTGAGGAGTTCTTAGGACAATTCAGCGTTGTTGAGGAACAATTTGCCGCTATTTATCTATCAGAATGCAAATGTCTGTGTCAATCCATTGGAAAAATGTTTGTTGAACAATAGCCAATTTCTTCTTCCTGAATTAGCATTTTGTATATTCCCATTAGCTATTTTTAGTGAACTATATATACATATATGTTTGAATTCCTATTTATTTTACAAGGCTTTTGCTTAGCTTAAGATATATATATCTCAGCTGATTAGACTTGTAATCAAGAAGAGAAATGGCACATAATGATGTATAGACTCTTGAGAGAATTGGCCTATAATTCTCAGGATTATTGGCAAAAAAACCCACCCCCAAAAAAACCCCTCTTCCCAAATGGGATGTAGATTCTGTGGCAGTTGAAATGTGTATTATTAAACTCCTTAAGCAAACCAGAATGGCTCCCAGTGGAGAGCAAAGACATTCTAAGTATAGCCAAGACTAAATTCTCAGGTCTGGGTTTTCTCTGCTCAATTCCCACTTGATTATCTCCTGTAATATTTAAACTTCATGCCATGCCATAATTATTTAATAAAAAGTAAATATAAAACGTATCTCAGTGGGGAATATGACCTTTTACCTTTGTGTTGTTACACCAAATACACAGATAAACAGAGACTCTGGATCACTCTAATGGTCTGTCTCACCTGAGAGTTTCATTCTTCTGGTGTCCGAGACAGTTACCCTGGAAGGTGCTGAGTGTGCTTTCCTTCAGTGCCATCAGCATCTCTTGCAATCGGGTGTTTTCTGCTCTGCCGATGTCACCAGGTAGTTAAAAGAAAATAATTTCAAAAGAACCACAAATGATACAAGAGGATGGAAACAGCTTGGACTGAATGAGGACAGTGCTAAAGGACTCACATCTGTTACTTACTGAGTGCGTCGAGGAATTTGTACCAAGATACTCAGCATGAATGTGTTGCTTGACTTATAAAGTGCATTCTGAAGCACAAGGAAATTCTACAAAACCATAACTGTGTTAGTAAACACTCATAGCCCTGGTGGATTAGAGCAATCAAAGCTTGTGAGCGTGCAGAATGCTACGGAACTGGCTGTTGGGTTTGGTATTAATTTGGAGTTTAATTTTGAACAATCAGAAATTAGATTATTATTCTCACAATTTCATAGTAGAGAGTATTAGAGTGGCTGAAGCTTTATGAAATCCGCAGCGATGCCAGTAGGGCTCTACCAGCAATTACTAACTGAGGATCTGGGTCAAAATCTCTTGGCTTATCCACTGGAGATTCAGATGATTCCAGGGAAGTGGCTGCGTATGCACAACAGCCACTGACGAAGTTAATGTGGCTAATGAAGAGCTGTGCCCTAGTTTGTGACGGCAGAATGTCGGGGGCGTGTGTGTGATGTGTTTATTAGATGAGCAAATCCAGTACTCTGGTTTCTGACTGTTTAATAAACGCAGTGGCCGACCTGATCTAACCCACCTTTGTACCATAACTCACCATGTCATTGCCACGGTCAGTTTTATCCAGAATAAAGATGTTCATCCCTAAAGGATGTTCAGTGACAGTGCTTCCCAGCTGTATCTTTCAAATTAGTCGCTCAGCCTTTGATAGATGGTGAGAAGTCATCAGAGACCGGAGTGGTTTTAAGTGCAGAAGTCGTGATTTCTTTGTTCTTTTATCGAGTGAGCCAGACTCACTAGTGTGACCCTTTGGAATGCTTGCAGTAAGAAGTTTTGCAAATAGCATGCAGCGTTTGCATAAATATTGTCATTTGCTTCAACACAGCTGCTTCTGAGCACATTTTCTAGAATACTGTCAGAAAAAGAGCATGTCCCTTCAGTTCAGCAGTGGCCCACCAGCCTGAGCAGGCACAGGGCGTGCGTGAGTGTGTGAATATACACGTGAGTGGAAGAATTGACTCAAAGCTTAGCTGTTAGCAGAAAGGTACCACTTGTTCTTTAACAAACCACAGCCTGAGGGATTGTCCAGCGTGTACAGATAACAGCAGAAACATCTGTACAACAAAACGGGTGAAGTTGGAACATCAAGATTTGAGGGAACCCAGTCTGTGTAACACGGTCCATCACGAATAGCTGGTGTGTCTCGGCTTTCTTCTTTCTTAGGGGTAGAATAAGTATTGTCTCTGAAAAGGGATTAAGGATCCTTGTGTAGTTCTTGTAAAGCTTAGCTTAACAGTCCTACAGACAGTGATGGGGCATTGCCTGGGCAATGTACAATTCTTCTACAATGTAAAATTCTTCTAAGAACCCAGGCAAGGAGAGGTGTTCTGTGGAGAAGCTGTGAAATCCAACTTGCTTAGGTAATGAAACTATGAGATATATCTGTAGAAATACTCATATAATATGGTGGGGATTTTTTTTCTGTTTTCCTTTCAGCTTTAAATGAACCAACCATAGACTATGGTTTCCAAAGACTGCAGAAGGTCATCCCAAGACATCCTGGTGACCCTGAGAGACTAGCTAAGGTAAAATATTTTCTAAGCATTTCACTGAGACCACTACGTATGTTTTTTCACTTCTAACTTATAAAAGAAACATAAATGTAAGATCACCAATTAGTTGCAGGTGACCACGTAGCACTTACAGCACTCAGAGCTCAACTTCTTCTGTAGCAGCAAGACCTGCAGCGTGCGTGTGTTGAAACAACTCAGGATTGTACGTCCGGGTAACGCCGCACACGGGGGTGATGCGGCTCCTTGCACAGTGAGAGCTGCATCAGTGACTAGATTCCTAGATTTTCATACATTACCAGGAGGATCTTTTATCCTCTTTGCGTGATGGAAGACTGTTGTATTCAGATAGGATACTGTGTCAGTTTTTTCCTACAACTAGAAGTGACATAAGGTACCTAAAGTGTTTTATTTGGTGGGTTACCATTATTTAGAAAAAAATTGATGGGCGTGGAAATTAATCAGATTTGTTTGTGTCTGTGCAAAAGAAGTTACTGAAATTCAGTAAGGAGTGGAGCTCCTGTTTGAACTGGGCCTGTCTGAGAACCGCCTCGTTTCCGGAGCTGGTGACTTCGAGGCAGCTTCAGGACTCTGGAGAGCTCCGGAGACCGGCGGGGCCGGGCACACCCCACCGGCTGACGTCACTACCGCACCCACGTCAGCACTTCACAGTGACTGATGGCTTTGGGTGTCTATAGTGAGATACTGGGGGGGGTCCATTTTTTCCACATAAGAAGTGGCAAATAATGGCTCTTTAAGGGACCCGGTTTTCAGAATGACCCCGTGCAAACCCCAGTCACTTCAGAAGCAGCACTAGCCCAGGGTTTGATTTGCACTGAAATCCTTTTCTGTTAAAAAGATCAGTGTTCTTCATCTGCTCATCCTCCAGGAGATGCTGTTGAAACGAGCTGCTGACCTGGTCGAAGCACTGTACGGAACGCCACACAACAACCAGGTCAGAACCACTCCTCTCGACGGGGGAGTGCAGACGTTCAGGTTTAGTCACCAACACGAGAACATTTCCCCAAGCCCCTTGCTGAACTCGCCCCTCTCCTCTGCAGGACATCATTCTGAAACGCGCTGCAGACATCGCCGAAGCTCTTTACAGCGTCCCACGGAACCCCGCCCAGATCCCAGCACTGTCCAGCTCTCCAGCTCACAGCAGCATGATGGGGATTAACTCCTACGGCAGCCAGTTAGGAGTCAGCATTTCAGAGTCAACGCAGGGCAACAACCAGGGTAAGCAGCGCGGGTAGGGCAGCGCTGCTTTAAACGGTGAACGTTGGAACCACAGTCGCTTCCGTAGTAGCTCCTCTGCTTCGCTACCTGCTCAGCTTATGAACAGAAAGATGGTTTTCAACTGTCAGCAGTAGAATTGGGGTGTGCTCCATGTTGGACTGGACCAGGTTCCAGTCACCAGGTTACCTATGGCTGAAATAATTCCAGAGTATTTTTTGATACCAACTTAACCCTGAATTCTCTCCCTGATCCCCTCAATGTATTTGTTTTTAGGCTGCTTCTTCAGTGTTAACTTTATCAACTTGCACATGTTGTATGTGTTACATTTCCTCCAAGTATACTCTTGATTGCTGGGAAAACATGCCATAAAATGATGTGTTATCAGTAATACATCATGTGAACAGTATCAACTTTGTATACTTTCTGACTCTGGAATCCTTTGATTTTTAGCACTCTCTCCCAGTAAGGTCCAGTCTGTGGTGACGGCATGAACAGCTGTGATTAACACTCCGAGGCAGTAAAACCATGGCTCATGAAGTGAATATTACATGCTAAAGGTCATCATGGAGATAATTTTGATAGTTCTTTAAATGAGGTCTTACCAGCCCTGAATAAGAACTTCATAATACAAATGGGCAAAAATAACTCCATATCTAAATGGTAACCACTTTTTAAGTAGCTCCTGGATCACTTCTAACGAAAGCTTCTGAGTGGAGAAAACCTTTTGCAGCTGTAATAACAGCCTTGCACTTTAATGCTGATAGCTACAGTGGACTTCCAGCCTCTTCTTGGAGACAAACGAGGCTAAATTTTAGTCCTGAAATATCTGAGTTTAATTAATCTGGATTTAAATAAGTAATTTATCTGAACAGGGAATGTACAGAAGAGAGTTTTCAGCCAAATCCATTGACATGCTTTGAAATGTGGTTTGTTGGTTCTTTAGGTTACATTCGTAACACGAGCAGCATCTCACCCCGAGGCTACTCCTCCAGTTCCACACCTCAGCAGTCCAATTACAGCACTTCCAGCAACAGCATGAACGGCTACAGCAACGTCCCCATGTCCAACCTGGGCGTTCCGGGATCGCCTGGATTCATTAACGGCTCCCCAACGGGATCCCCCTATGGCTGTAAGTGCTCTGCTGCTCTTACCTTCACTTCTTGCTGCCGCGTCATTTATTTCACCGCATCAGTCTAAGGTACAATTGGCAACTTTAGATGATTAAGCAAGTAGCCATCACTTTTAGCATCGAGACTACTCCGAAGCCTGTGCAAAAGCCACTCTAAAATAATATTTATGTGTTTATCAATAAGTGAGAGATGAATTGTGGAGTAATTTCCTGGGGAACTATATTACCTTGATAACCAGAAAGAAAACAACAATAGAATTAAGTTCTGGCAGTCGGCATTATTGGATTTGTAGTTACTAGTTTTACCATGAGCAAGCCACCCTTTCTTTCATGCCTTAATCTCCCTCTGGCAGGAGTATATGTGTGAAAAATATTTATATATATATATGTGTGTGTAAGAGGATGAACAGTTAAACAGCTGTTTACTTATTGACTTGTTATTTAATTATTTACCTATTTGCCTATTTATTTGCTGAGAAAGAGCTGCTGTTTTTCTGGGAAGTAAGCAAACAGCTGCTTAACCAGCCACTGGACATACAATGGGACTTTTCCCAGCAAGATACTTCTTTAAAAAGAAGCCAATTTAGATTCAAATCTAAGCAAGAGCTTGAAAGATCCCCCCTCAACTCCAGCCAAGGAAATCTTCATTTTTAAAAAGCTGGGGAGGGCACAGGAATGAGCAGCCTTCCCGACTTCCAAAGCCCAGAGTGTAAGTGGACAGGCCACTTCCATCTGCCCTCTGTTCACATCGTCTCTCCCTCGATGGTTTGCCATTTGCTGATTCCCTCACCCTTCATTTTACAAAGCTGAGCACTCCCTGTTCTGAACTCTTCACCGTAACCACCTCTCTGCTTGAGACTGGCTGTGAACAGCCAAGCCCAAGCGAGAATGAGACCTTCATTAAAGTAGCAAAATGAGTAATCAGAAGGTGGACATTGTAAGCAGGTTTTAATTACATTTCTGATGAGAATTCACTTTTGTTTTCCTTCTGCAGTAATGTCTTCAAGTCCAACAGTTGGCTCCTCCAGCACTTCTTCCATCCTTCCATTCTCCTCTTCCGTCTTCCCTGCTGTCAAACAGAAGAGTGCCTTTGCTCCTGTCATCAGACCCCAAGGGTCTCCTTCTCCTGCCTGCTCCAGTGGCAACGGAAATGGGTTTAGAGGTAAGAAATGTACAATTAATACTCAGCCTGAGCATGTATAGCAGAGTGTGTTAGTGCAGGGAAGCACAGGAATGACATCTGAACCCCGTTACACTGACACACTCCAGGGCTCAGCGGTGAAAAGCTGACCCAATCCAAGTGGATTAAAGCAACGCTCCAAGCTTTGTCTACTTGGATTTAAAGCAGGGGACAGACACTCCTTGGTACCATGAAGGATTTGATCCGCACTGCATTTCAATACCTGCTCTTTTGTGAGGAATGACTTCTCCTCAGGCTTTGGGGACTTGTAAAGCAAACGTCTGCCCTGCAGAGTTCACAAACAGCTCTGTGCAGAACAGCCGTGTCTTGAAACCTGCTGCAAGGTTTAGGCTCATACCGGGAATTGAGCCCTATTTCCATTTACAGCCTTTTTAAAGGTGATCTGCAAAACAAATGTGAGTATTAAGATAAGAATGGAAACCTGGACTAAATTCTTTCTTTTAACAGGCTGGGGCTGGGGGGGCCTGGGAGGGTATGCGGCACGTAAATATGCTCCAAGTCTCTATAAAAAAAGCCTTTATAGAGCCTGAGAAGTCATCTGGCTCCTTCAGACTTCACTAGCGATACCGCAGAGAACGCAACTCTGGGAATTCAGCCATGCCCAGAGCCAGCAGTAATGCAAAATGAGCCCCACAAACCGCACCTGCCGATTTGGGTGCGTTGTAAATCCTTAGCTAGGCCACGGGGACTGACATAAACTGTGATTATTTTATATAATAAGGAAATTCTAACTGTGTTGAACAAAAACAATTACATTTTTAAAAGCTAAGTTACAGAATTCTGAGACAGCTTCTTCCCCTGCCCCGATAACATAAAACTCTTCTTCTCTAAGATCATCTTCTCCCCATGAATGACAGACATCGATTTACCCACGTAAATGCACAGGTAGCATGTTAACACACAGGTATAACATAAAACCTCAAAGCTCAACCCCAGTCCGTGCATCTTTACTGACAAAAGTCCACTGCTGAGGTGTTCAGGATGAATCCACCAGTTCAGGTGGATTGCTTACTGAAATAGTTTGTGCATGCAGAGATGCAGTGGCTTGGGCAGGGATAAACCAACACATGAGTTATTAACCACACCGCTTTTTTGGTGGGGTATCTCCCTGTGCCTCAACACCCTGACCCAGAAATACAGCAATATGTCACAACTGTTATTTAAACCAGTTTTTAGCAGATACAGTACTTGTCAGTCAGAGTGCAACAACAACAGCTGGGACTCACAGCAAAGGTCGCAGTTGTTTCGCAGAGTCGAGCACGTCTGCCCAAGGTTTGTCACACCAGGTCTTTGTCACTATTGAGCTATTTCAGCCGTAGATGCAAATTCTTCTGTCTGACTGAAACATTTCAGTTGATGCAAGGTGGGGAGCACGTGCTCTGGAAAGGATCCAGATCCCCCCAGCCTGATATGCACGTTAATGTTCCCACTGTGCTGACAGACAGATGTGGCCAGAAAGTCAACAGGAGGGTCCCAAAGAGGCTTCTTGAACGGTCTTACCGTGCTGCAGCAATGGGAGATTGCTCATCTCCTCTGCTCAGCCTTCACCCTCTTCTACAAACTCATTTCCCATCAGCATGCCCGTTACTCCAGGCACTTTACAGTACTGCTGGAATTTTTTTTCCAAAAACGTATTTTGGGAGGAAAGTCTCAGTGATGCTGAAAAGCTGCTGGAGACAGTGGGACAGCTGGTGGAAAATATAATGTAACTCAGAAGTATTAGCTAAGCATGAAACTTGCCTATCTCCTGGCTTTCAGCTTTGGGCTGCACAACACAGCCAGGACGCGTGGAATACCCTCAGATAACCCCCCGTGCCATGTGTTCCTGCTTACCTCTCTCCCCCACCATCTGCTGTGCATTCTTCCAGTGTAACAGGACAGGAGAGGTAGAGAACGTGCAGCAATCCATGCTGGACACCGCTCGCTTCTATACGCTCCCCAAATTGAGAGCAGGTGATCCCGACCAGAACGGTTGTGTGCTCCGCGCATGTCACATGTCAAGGCAGTTTAAAAAAGGCACTGGGAAGATACAATGTGACGTGACGCAACAAGGCATGATAAGTACACCAATGCCTAATCAACTCATCTCAGATGGGAGGCAGCTGATGGGAAAAGCAAGCAAATTGGAAACTGCTGGAACAGCATGGGCCGCTGACTGCCCAGATTACCTTTGGCCAGCTCAGCACATCTCAACATAAAAATGCAAGCTCAGTTACAAGGAATAGCAGGCAAGCCCCAGAAGGTCAGATGTTCCATTAACCACCAGGATCCTGGCCAATCCAAAAGGTATTGATGTCTGATACCCTTAGGAACAGCAAATTGAGCAAAGGGGACACCTGCACTAGTCCCTGAAGGAATACAGGTATTTGAGTTGAGCACCCTAATTATCAGTATCTTGTCTTCTTGGCCAAGTTAGAGGTGTCAACAGCACCGGGGATTCCAGTCCCTTTGCATTGCAAGGCTGTGAAGCAGGTCATGAGAAAAAAAGAGTTGCTCCGAGAAGTTGGTAAGGGGTGGGCTTCAGCTGAGGTGGCCACCTCCCAGCTGCGGAGCTGTGCGTCCTGAGCAGCTCCAGTCTGGTGCCTGACCTGATGGTCCACACCAAAATCTAGCTCCAGTCAGCACTTAAAACGCAGCATTTTAACATAACTCCTCCCAGGGACTCCAACCAGGGAGAAATAACCGGGCCCTTTCCACACTAGGAATGCTCAGCAATCTGTTCCTGAATCAGAAGGATTCCAGAGCTGAGGCAGTGATTTAAGGCTGCCAAAGGCTGCAAATCAAATATACATGATGTCAATACACAGGAAAAATATGTGTATGTCATCTGATTGCATGTGACCTATTGGAAGGATCAGGTACATTTTTCTCCACAGTTTATTGGCAGAGATGTAAGTGGCACAGACTGCTTCAAAAGCAATAAAAACTTAAGAGATGTTTAGAACTTCCTGCTAACACTTAACTAAACAAAGATATCTCCTCCTACTGTTAATTCTTTATCTTCTGTTGGGTGGGATGTTAATTTTAGTAGCTCATCATATATCACAGACATATTTGGGCTAGACAAGAGCTCTGTTTTTAATGGGAGAAAACAGAAATCTGTCTTTTTAATAGAAGAAAATATTGCAGCCTGTTAGGTGTGACCCAAAAGAGACTGTCGGGCTGGAGTCAACACTGACTTCTTTGCAGGTAAAAACTTACCCACTTTCTAGTGCAGCTGCAAAAAGACAGAACTGCAGACTGGCTACACAGTCCTGTGCTCTTTAGGAACTAAACTAATTTATCTATGACTTTGCAAACACCTATTTTAATTTTAAGGATGTTCCTAAGCAACTTGAGATAAATAAGAATTGCTCAGACACCTTTTGTGCATAAAGAGCTTAACGCGGTGGTGAGAGCGTAACCACATCAACTCAGCAGATGATCCCGAGTGACCTTCTCCCTCTCTTAGCTAGCAAAGGCTTTGTCTAGGTTTCTTGGAAAGCCCGTTACATAAAGCATGGTTTAACTTGCTTATCAAAGAAATTCTTTAGGAAAAACATGAAGCTTTTGGCTCCTTTTTAGTGTTTAGTTGGAACCATCCTTTACGCAAGCTGTAACTGAGTTCACTTGCATTCTAGCACAGAAGATGATGGTGCCCTTCATCCAAGGCACTGATGCTTGCTGCTAAATGCACCCCACTTGTTTTCCTCCCAAAACCCTTTCTCTCCTCTATCATTTTCAGATGGTTCGTTACATAACGATAAATGGTAGATAATAAATGTGTGCGTTGCTTTACCAACATCTCCATGGTCTTAATATGGAAAGTAAGATTGTCTGTTTCCTCCTGGGAGCCACGCTGGGAGCAGAGATAGCAATGAGGTGAAGCCTGCAGGTAGAAGTTGCACACTTTATTAGCCCAAACTGCACAGACACCAGCCCTGCTACCACCCGGGAGGTGCCTGCAATGTTCAAACCCATCTTTGTGTGCAGGACAGCTCCCGCACACAGACGTTGCTGGCGTTGCAGGGCAGGGATGGTCTCTGAAGATGCTCAAAGCAGCACCACTGGAGCACTTCATTTGCCTCTTCAAAGAGCTGCGCAGTCAGAGTTTGCTGGAAACTTAGTGGCAAAAGAGGGAGAGCAAATGAGGGAGCAAGCTGTTTTCCGTGGCAGGGATTGGAAAGCACAGCTTTTAAACTGCAGTGTAGACACCAACAAAGCACTTGGTGATCTCTGCAGAACTCACTCGGTGTGTGTCACATTCCCACAGCGCTCCACCCAGTTCCAGCCCTTGCCGGACGGCTGCTGGAATGGCAGAGTCCTTTTCCATGACAAAGCAAGACAACATTTTCAGGGGCCACTTGTACACACCAGGCTTATGATCATTATTAATTACACCCATTAAAGGTGCCTATCACCGCAGCATCTGGGTACTATCCATGTTTGATTATTTATTTATAAAAAATTCTCCAACCTTGTGACAATTTTAATCAAGTGTTTCAGTTGATAATTGCAAGCTGTCAAGGTTAATACAATAAGGCTCATCTCTAATTCTTTTTCCATTTCCCTCCAAGAAAAAGAAAAGACCCTCTGGGATAATGACTGTGGTTTCTATATTCCCAACTCATCAGGGAGTGTCCTGCATTGAACCACCTTTATTGAAAAGTTACATCGATTCAATATATAGTAATACAGGCAAAAATAATTACAGCTTTGCTAGCAGTGTAAGACCTTAATCCAAACCTCACAAACATTCAATAAAAAGCGATACGGGCTGGGAATAGGCTTTTGACAGCGTGGCCCCAAAGGGGAGTGGAGGTGGGGTGGAAATGGACAGATGAGGGTATGAAGAGAGAGAACCAGAGAGCAGAGCCGTGCAGATGAGCTGTGGAAAAACCAGGTGAGAATTCCAGCCGATACTCCTCAACCTCCCCGTTCTTTGTTGCAGAAGGAGGTGAAGTTGCAGCATTAGGATGAAAGGACAGTGTAACAATCAGGCTTTGCTTGTCCTTTCCCTGTTGTAGTTCTGTCTGAATTTGTCCACCAGCACAGTCTAGCCTGACCACTTCTGAGGAGTGTCTCTGCTCTGGAGCACTTACGACCTGGCATGAGAGATCAGACTGGGGCTAGGGGTGAAAGTGAGAATGAGAAAGTAGGGACTGGCTCAGGAGAAAGGAGGGAGGCAAAAGAGGAGTCACCAGAACCCCAGGGGTGATAACATCCTCCTCCCAGCTGCAGCCGGCAGTTTTGCTGTTGCCATCACTAGTTTGAGTCCAGGACTGCGGGATAAAACAGGATCTTTAATTACACAATGTACTTTAATTACAAAATGTACTTCTCCTGCAATTTAAGGAACTTTCCAAAGTGCTGTAACTACAAGTATGCTTTAGAATATTTTTGAAGAGACACGACAGAAACTCGGGCTTGGTCTTTGCTTTGATCTCCTGGAAGAAGTTTTTCTCGATTAAAAAAACCCTTAAAATAATGTTGATAACAATAGTATCAGAAAAGGCAGTTACGTCAGCACAGCCTATCCCCTCCTGGGAACAGAACTCAAACTGCACTGGCAACAGCCCCTGCTCGCCTCAAATTAAACCCCGCTGGCTCTGCCAGGTCTGCTGCCTCTGCACCCGCAGAACAGCCGGAGTCTGACTGTGGCTGGGCCGGGAGATCCATGGCTGGTACCGCTGGGCAGGCTCCGGCTGGGGGGCTGCTCCTCTCCTTCCTTCAGGCGAAAGCTGCAGCCAGGTTACCTGAGACAAGCAGTTTAAATTCTTCGAGCTAACCTGGCTGATTGTGCCTGAAGCAGACTGGGAAGCGCTCCCGCGGGCTGCTCCGCTGGGATAGCTGTGGGATGGTGCCAGCAGCCGGGGCCACGCGCTTCCCTCCGCTGCAGCCCGGCAGACCCCGGGGGAGGGCATTGGTCCAAGGCTCCCATCGGGTTTGCTTTTCTAGAGGGCAGAAAGGCAGGCACGGGGTTAATGCTCTCCAGGCTCAGGCTGGGGCTCACCATCAGGATCGGGTTTTGGTTTTGGGGGTGAGGAGAAGGAAAGGAGCAGCCTCCTTCGTGTTAGCAGAAGATCTCTCATCTTCTAACGCAACCCCCACAACACCCCCCAAAACCAGGCATACAGATATTTACCCACTTTCTTTAGGGTTATGTACATTGCCCGTTTGAAACCCTGTTTCAAAAACAATAGCAAATTCCCAGACGATTAAAAACAATGGGCATTTGACTTAATACTGTTCGGTTTCGCTTTCTCTTTCAGCTATCAGCCAAAATTGGCAGGGACTTCTAGGCCTAGTCAGTTACAAAATATGAAAATATTTATTTTCCTATTATATTAAATCACAGACCATATCCACAGTTGTTTAAAATCAGCACAGCTCCAATAAAAGAGTCATGTTAGCTGAGGATCTTGCCCTAAGCATTTTTTTAAACACTGTGAACATGAGGGTGAAATTAATTCTCAGAGGACAGGCCTTTAAGCACATGAATAATCCCACAAATTTCAGTGAACATAAATCTTTGCAGGATTAGGACCCCGCACTGCACTGAGGCCCCTTTGAAAACGTGACTCGCTCATTTGTTATATAAATACCTATAAACTTAACGTACCCCTCAGAACCTTTGGGAACAGCACCAGTTCCAGGCAGCTTCAGACGTTGCTGTTGTCAGTGATGAAGGATATAGCTGCAATTAAAGGCAGGGAGAGCCACTAATAAATAATTTCCATAAGTTCTGGGAACGTGCCAGGTAAGGCTACCACGACTCAGCCATATGGGGTAAACCAAGCGAGAAAGAGGCTGGTCCATTATCCCCGCCGAAACTAAACGAGCAAAGCCTGGCTCTGGTCACTGCCCAACGACGCCTCGGGACTTGGCGTTCTCCGTGCGAGTCCCGGGAGCGGTGCACGGGCCGGTTCCCCTTTGCTTGAGCATCTTCTCTCACGCCCAACACAGCCCCTCCTGCAAGCCCAGCGGGAAAGGGAGGAGCCGGCTCCACTTGGGCTGTCAGGAAGGACACGGAGCGTTCAGCTCGTGAAAGCAGGGGAAGGCAGAATTCTGCACGACAGTTCTGAGCCGTGTCCATTCCTGGGGACATCTCTCGGGAGATAAGCACCCAAAAAAATAGTTATGGTTGCTGAAAAGTCCTGTGCCGAGATGAGACTTAATCCTTTATCTCGTTAGTCCACTTAAGAACCGCAATGGGCCTTGGCTCTCGGTAACTCTACAGTAACCAGCACATCGGCCGTGGGCATTGTCAGTCTCACCACCTTAGTGCTCACTAAGGCATAAAGAGTGAAAGAAACATTAAAAGACATTGAAAGAAACCGCAGGTCTGGTTTAACCTGTAAACAAGGCCCTTGCTGCCATACGTGACTGCACACAGAGGGTGAAGGGCTCAAATATATTCTGTTCCATGAAAAGTTGCCAGAATTTCATCTTTGTCAATTTTCTTTTGCAGCCATGACTGGTCTTGTCGTTCCCCCGATGTAAGGAAGAGGCAGCTTTGCTCCTCTCCTTCTACCCTTTTTTCCTCTTTTTTTTTCATTTTTCTTTTACAGCACAAAACTACTTATTGTGATGGACCACTAAAATGAAAAAAAAAATAGCACTACGAGCTCTTTTTTGGGGGAAAGCCAGGCCCAGGAAAAAAAAAAGGAACATTTTTTATGGATTGGACGAGATAGAAGCCTGCATCTTTTACCTGTTTCATATTTCTGACACAAGCACGTCGACTCCTAAAACATTGTGAATGAAGAATCAGCCAAGAGCCGGGATGAACAGCAGCTGGCAGAACGGCACCAGAAACGCAAAGTCTTTCCTGAAAGACGTGAAATCTTCCTGAGATTTGTAAAATACTCCAAGGAGAAAGAAATTGGCAAAATGATTCAAGCTTGATATTTTGGATACAATTTGTTTTACTTTGTAGGGGAAAAAAGTTGAAGTTTCTATTTTCTATGGAGCCTTTCAGATACGATTTAGTTTATGCAGAAAAAAAAAATCAACAAAACAGGGTACCAGCATGAAAGAATTTCTAGGACAAACTGCCATGAATGATGGAACTTTGGTGTATGTGTGTATTTGCTTATAGTTTAACCTCTTTAAAAAATGTAAGATGTTTTACAATTATTTAAATAAATAAACTTGTAACTTATTGTATGTAGAGGTAGAAATTAAACCCTTTTTTGGATTTTTTTTCCTCCAATTGTACAATGAAGAAAAATGATGCAAAAATGTAGTGATAAGTTTGAGATATATTATTACTGCTGCAATTGCTCCTCACTCCTTCCCTCTCACCGAATCCACGTGCGAGGATGTACAGGATTCCTTCTGATTAACTAAATCAGCAGAGACTTTTCCATACGTTGTGGTATACAGGTCACTAGTTCACGTATGAATTTTCCTCCTCCTCATCTTTCCCCCTTCCTTTTTTTTTTTTTTTGTTTCAATTAAAATATTCAGGTACTAAGATTAACTGGTGAGCTTCAAAGACCCTACTGGCAAATGAGTGGCACTTAGGGATTTGAACAAATCGGATTTTTCATGAGGTACTGAGCTTATTTGATAGATTCAATGTATGACTTAGGCGGGAAAGGGTTCGCTAACGTATTATTTTGCCATGTAGTTAGAACACCTTAAGTTCAGTTATACTGCATATTAAGGGTGCATTTATAAAGGGTAAATATGTATTTGAATAATTTATGCACTTTTTATCCTGAGTCATTAAAAATGGTAAGTATTTTCCATTTATATATTGAAGTTCATAGAAGTAATCAATTGCTTTGAATTTTTCTGCATTTTTAGCATTAAAAAAAAAAAAAAAGTTTAGTTCTCCTTTGCATCTCCTCTCCTGAGAATTGGAAGGTGACAACAACAAAATCACTGGTTATCTGACTAAACCAGAGACCACTCAAAAGGGATCTGATTGTTGGAAAGCCATTTTTAGAGAAAAAAAAATGAAATACCAATCAGCTACGCTACTTACACCCCACTAAAATACACACGATTCATAACTGCATGAATAGTTGTTCCTATGGTAACATCTTTACGTTAATAAATAAACCCTTAATATATGGCCCCTGAAACTGTACTTGTCCATTTGCCCGGTAGTTTTATCGACGGGTAAGGGAAAAAAGTGTTCTTGGTAGCTGATGTTCACGGCAGTGCTGGACCCGGGATGGTGAGCAACGGTGGCACCGTGTGTGGCCGAGCTCATGTGGAGCTGCTCTGGATTAGGACTAGACCAGAAAGGCTCTGTCTCGATCCGTGGTCCAAATCCAGCTGCAGTGACTCGTGACCATGAGGCTCGGTGCTGCATGTGGTACATGGCTTGAGAGCCCCTCACCTCACGGGCTGGCTTTTGGCACAGGATCACATAAAACCACTCCCTTCGCTAGCCCGGGGCAGGAAAGCTGCCGGCTGCGAGCCTGCTCCTGGTGCCGGCTGCGCGGGAGCAGATCCTCCCTGGAGCTCCGTGTTCACCGAGCACAGCTCAGTTCATGAGAGGAATGTATTTAATATCCATGGGGATCTATAGGGTGGGCATCCTAACCAACACAGCACAGCAGAGAAGCCAGGGGACTGGAAAGACACTGAAACTGGGCTACCCCCATCACTCCACTGTGGGTGACGCGCGTGGTGGGAAGCAGCTGCCGACTACTCCTGACTGTGCTGCGAGGTGTTCGTAGGGGCTGCGTGGGTGCCTTTGCAATGCCATTGAAACCAGTTTTTAAAAGGTGGAGGGGGTTTACTGTCTTCTAGACCTTTATTATACCAGCGAAAATGGCAACTGGAAGCCAATTTAAAGAGAGATGTGGTGGGAATAATGTGTTTTTTTTAACAAGGATGAATATAGTCAGTCAGGGTCTTACAGTCAGGCTACTAAAAGCGGCTGCACTCCAGAAAATAAAGTAACTCACCGTTAATTTTCGTTGCAAGTTCATTGATGCTGCAGGTTCTTTGCATGCCCTTCACGCCATCCAGGAAGTAGCGATCACTGGAGGTCAGTGAGGCGGCCAACCCTGGAGCCAGGTGGTCTCTGAAATAGGAAGGAATCACTGGAGTTGGGAAGTCTGGAGTCGTAACTGTGCCCCGTGGTACGGTCACCTTTGGTACGACGCCAGGGCACGTGCTCTGACCTGATCAGTGCTATGCAGAACAACAGCGAAACAAACAAAAGGAGCATTTCATACCTTCCTGGGTACTGCTACCCCAGCAGGCCAAGAGGAGGAGATCCAAATTCACATTCGGAATTCTGCATGCATACAGAGGAAAAAAAGTAGATTGAGAAGTAGTAGCAAAGTTGGGATTAAAACTTCCATAAATTTCAGTGAATTGAGTCCTAGATTTCAAAAAACCCTAAATCTCGATGGACCAGGCTCATTTCTGATCCATCACTTCCCCCATTTTGACCTACTGAAAAAAAACCAAACCCAAACAGCTCCAGAGCATAAACACGGTGGACTTCTTCCCCAGCCTTCCCTCTACAGGCTGCTTACAAAATTTTATAATCTCTGCTTAGACTCCAAAATCGATTCCTAGCAAAGTTCCTTTTTCCCATCGTTCCCTTCCTTCCAGATAGAAGTTCTAGGAATTTCTAGCCCACATGCTGAAGAGCAGCAGATGGCTTCCTTAACTCCCCTCACTTTTCTTTTTTCAACAGATAGGATTCTCATTACAAAAGAATCTCACTCAGGAAGGTTTCAGATTTCAAAAATTGAGCCATTTCATGGAAAAAGCTTTTCTGTCAATTGTCCACCCGTTGTCTTTGTTATTTCTTAGTGCCCATAAACATATTAAAAGGTCAGTTAAATCTTGGGAAGATTCAGGGAAAAAAAGCCAGGCTGGAAAGGTTCAGGAAAGGTTCTGAAACACTCAGCATTCCTTTCACACTTCAGTTATTTTTATTAGCTCCGTCCAGTGGCTCAAGTGGGAGATCCAAGGGTCCACGTGAACAAGAAAACGTCCCCAAAAAGCTACTTCAGTTCCTACCCAGGTTGATGTAAAGATGGAAAATGACTTTTTCTGGTTTGATCTGAGCCAAACAAATGACAAAATTTAAACATAGGAATGATTTAGAACTTGGAAATGCTCATGCGTGGAAATCATCGTACTCAAGATGAGTGTAGAACTCGCTGGTAGCTTTATAAAGAACAATGTGTGTAAATAAACACAATTGGAAATCCTTGCCCATGAAAGGACTTGGCCAGTGGCAAAGCACCCAACGAAAAGGAAAAGTGATGTAAAATTTTACGGATTTTTTTTCCAGTGCAAGAAGCAAATCTGTCCTCTCTCAGTTCTTGCTGTTTGACATTCCCTAGCAGCTTTCCTTTTTTGCCACTGGAGAGACGGGAGTGTCGCGATAGTAACGCCAGATTTCTTCATAACTTTGACAGAGTACGGTTTCTTTCATTATTTATCTTGGTATAGCATCTTACTTCCCCATTTCTTTGCACACTTCCAATATGCATGGTTTTTCAAGACCAGGTTTTTTCTCCCTTCTGTAAATTAAGGCCTCATTTCTCCCTCCTGTATAGTTTCGGGGTTTGTTTGGGGTTGGCTGGTCGGTTTTTGGGGTTTTTTTGCTTTGTCAGTCATATCCGGTATGAAGTTGCTATGCACAGAGCTTTTGTAAAGATAGCTTTTTTTTGTTTACTGTTTTTAATGGTCCTACTTATGGAAGAATATCTTGTTTGTAAAATGAATATGTCTACTTCAGTTTTAAACTTTAAATTATCCTAACAAAAAAAAATAAAATTTTTGTACTGTAAACAAGGGGGGGATTTATCTTAATTTCAGAGTATTCGACGTCCTTTATTCTTCATCACCTTTATGGGCCGCTCAAGGTACGGTTACAGCAATATCCCTGTAAAAAGAGGCAATTATGCTGTGTGACAGTCTTCCAGATCAAGCCTTCTTGCTTGGCTGTCCACCCACGAGCTGGGAGAGCCAGAGCCAGACTATGCCAGTCACAGCCGAGGACAGCAATGGCCCATTTCTTACAGCTGATGCATGAACTGGACACCACCCTTGTGAGACTTCAGGCCTTTTAGGGGAGGAAGGAGTCAGGAGGTAGGGTGGGAAGGAGTCAGGAGGATGGGAAGGAGACAGGAGGATGGGAAGGAGACAGGAGGATGGGAAGGAGTCAGGAGGTAGGATGGCTGTAGTGTCCTGTTTGGAAATGTCCCCTTGTCAGTAGTAAAAGAATGGTCAAAACACAAAATCAAACCCCCAGACTGACACCAGCCATTTCTTGAACTCTGCTGAGCTGAGCTGGAGGTTGTTCCTTGGTCCTGTTGTAGGGACTGATTGTCCTCATGCACAGCCCTGAGCAAACAGAGACACTTCTGCTGCAGGGATGAGCCACACCAGCTCCTAATTAAAAAAGCCTGAAGTAGTTCTACTCCTCCTTGCATGTTTTAATCACTGGGATGAATAAATACACTTCTCTGCAGCTCCCGTGCACTGCCCAGTGTCCGAGTGGCAGAGGCCCTGCTCCACTGACACCGCTCTACCTGTGCTTCAGGAAGGGTACTGGCTGCCAACGCCCAGGCCAGGCACGCGTGAGGTGGGCAATTGCTGTTCCCTTTGTAAGGTCACTGACCAAAAAGGTAAATCAGCTTCATTTTATCCAAAACCCCCCCCCAAAAAACAATAAACAAACAAACAAAAAACCTGAGAGTCTTGGAAAATGGTTATTGACTTTCCAAAGCAGGATCAGTCCATTTCCTTGTGTGAAATCCACTGGAAAGGTTCAAGCAGAGGAAAATGTTCATTGATGATGAAATCCGCTTTTATTGGCATTTTCTGGCTAACAGAATGTGAGTCGGTGTTTAACTACTGCCAGATGCCAGTGACAGCATCTGAAAACATTAGGCACTATCAACCAAAAGCTGCGAAGAAAAGGGGGGTTTTTTGGTAATCTGCTTCAATTGCTCATTCTGGGATAAGGTGCAATTAGCAAGGACCTTCTCCCCAGCCGTGAAACCCAAGTTGTCCACTGTCCTAGTGAAACACCCTTCGTCTCCTCTCGAACAGAGGCCCATTCTATTTACAATCTGATTCAGCTTCCCCCCCTTTCAGAATTCCCAGCAGTGTATTAAGTGACGATTTTAGTGATAAAGCAGTGACTTTGAAAGAGATTCTTGGTCTTTAACAGTGACCTACTGTTATATTCAAGTGAGGGAGTTTATTATGCAGATGAAAGCCTGGCGATCTACTTGTGCTCCACTGCTGATTTGTTACCTCTTGCAAGGACTTGCTGATGTACAAATACAGCCTGGGATGTGTCACCCGCTCTCGCCTCCAGCGCTGTCCCGCAGTCTGAGCAGCCTCCACATGGACTGCTGAGTGAGGGGAGGGCGTCTGTGAAGCAGCCCTGCAAGGGAGCCTCAGAAAAAAAATAGTAACTTCTAAAGGAAAAAAACCAAACGCCAAACCTACAAACAACTCCCTGCTGCCCCGGGTAGCTTAGATGGTATCAACAAAAACTATCTGAAAAAACTGAATCTCTCCTAAAAACCCCCAAAGCCTCTCGGCTCAGTTACATCGACATCCTGAACCGATCTCATTATCAGTCTTGCTCAATTCTTAAAAGCCAGGGTGAAAGGGTTTTTCTTGGCCCACAGTAAAACCAATAAAGGCTAAAAATCCACAGCCATCCTAAAGCTTTCACCGGCCAAGTTTTACATCAAGCTTAAATGGTTCAGCTTTCCTTTGTAAGATCGATTGCTGCCATCCCTGCAAAGAATTCAATGACGTTTGTCACATCAAACATCGAAAGCGGTCCTGTTCCAAAGGACAGCCATTGACTCGGACGGGATCAGGAACACCAAAGAAACTTTTCTCCCCATTGTAGTGGCAAACAGAACCTCTCCTGGAAGTGGAAGCCCAGCTGGTCTTCACCTAGGGAAGGGACGATGAGGGTCAGGCGTGGCCACGCTGCCATCCGCACGATGTCCCGGATAAGAGCAGCCTTCTAGCAAAGCAGATTCTCTCCCACCCGCCCTTTTTCCCTCTTACAGGTCTTTCCTAGATGGCTGTTTTGTAAGAACTTGGATTTCACTTTAATAAACGATGAAACAATAGCCACTCACTCAGCCACTTACACAGGGCAGCCAGGGAATTGCCAGACCAGTTAAAATATTTATCTCGGTGACAACACGCAGCTGTTGAGGTGCAAAGATCTGAAGCTTTAATCGCACCAGGTTATTTCAGTCGGAATGTCTCATTAACTCCGCTTGCAGGACTGGATTAACCAGACAGCTGGTGGCCATAGCAGAGGGTGCAGACAGAGCAGCCATGACAGAGACAGCGTTGAGCAAACACCGGGCTTGATAAGGGGAAGCAGGAAACCCAACACTTCCCCCTCCCAAAGTGGAAGGCACCAAAATACTGTCCCGTGGAGGCAACATAAGAAGGTTGGGGGAAGCACTACAGCGGGGAGGGGGGCAGGGGAAATGAGATCTGCCATCCCGCTTCCCCTGTGAGCCGGTACAACAATAACAGAGAAAGACACGGGAATCCAGGCAGTTCCTGTTCCTGGCAGGGGGATGCGGCTGGAGCACGCTACCAATGCTCTCGCTGCTCTCGTCTCCTGCAAGGTTTGTAGCACGTGCACTTGGGGAAACTCATCCCGGGTCATCGCCATCTGTGTTTGCATCCAGCGTGCACAGAGAGGCCGTCGCTGCCCAGGTCTGAGTGCGAGGCAGTGACTGTCTCTGCAGCGAGAAGGAGTGAGCTGTGATCACCATGAAGTGGCAGGTTCCAACCCACCTTACTGAACACGGGATGAGCAGGGTTTTAATGAATGCAGCTCTGGTAGAACCGGTCAGAAATGACACCTAGCGACAGCACGTGAGGAACGGCCAAAAGGGAGGGGAGAGCGGAAGGGGGGGGAGCTTCTCCACTGGCAATAAAACCATCTCACCCAAGCTCCAAACTTGACAAGACACGGGCTGGGTCCTTGGCTATCATAAACCTGAGTCAGTGGCGATGAACCAATTTATGCCATCTATTGATTGGGCCATGCAATTAATTCCCCCTCTGGCCAGCAAACCAGAATCAAAGCTACAAAATAAGTGGGGGAAAAAACCCAAACCACATCACTGGATTTCTTTCATGTTCACATTCATTCCAGCACAGCACCAAATGCACACAGATCGCTTTGCTTACATGACAATGGCGTGAGGGCTTCAAAACCCATACCCACCATGGAGGGCAGTGGAGGCACCGCCTTACTCAAAGAAGTTACAACCCCTTTCCAAGTTAACATGGGGTTTCCTGGGTAAAAAAAAAAAAGGTCAGATGGATGAGTCCAAAGAGTTGTGGTCAATGGTGTTAAATCCAGTTGGTGGCCAGTCACGAGTGGTGTCCCCCAGGGCTCAGTGCTGGGGCCACTCCTGTTTAACATCCTCATCATCGGTTTGGATGAGGGGATAGAGTGCAGCCTCAGTAAGTCTGCAGGTGACACCAGTCTGGGTGGAAGTGTCCCTCTGCCTGAGGGTAGGGAAGCTCTACAGAGGGATCTGGACAGGCTGGGTCGCTGGCCAAGGCCAGTTCCCTGAGGTTCAACAAGGCCAAGTGCCGGGTCCTGCACTTGGGCCACAACAGCCCCCAGCAGCACTCCAGGCTTGGGGCGCAGCGGCTGGAGAGCTGCTGGGCAGAGAAGGACCTGGGGGTGTTGACTGGCAGCCGGCTGAACATGAGCCAGTGTGTGCCCAGGTGGCCAAGAAGGCCAAGAGCACCCTGGCCTGGATCAGGACCAGTGTGGCCAGCAGGAGCAGGGAGGTGATCATCCCTCTGTGCTCAGCTTTGGTGGGGCCACACCTTGAACACTGTGTCCAGTTTCGGGCCCCTCTCTACAGGAAGGACACTGAGGTGCTGGAGAGGGTACAGAGGTGGCTACCAAGCTAGGAAAGGGTTTGGGGCATCTCTCTTGTGAAGAGAGGCTGAAGGATCTGGGGCTGTTTAACCTTGAGAAGAGAAGGCTGAGGGGAGACCTTACTGCTCTGTACAACCACCTGAAGGGGAGTTGTAGCGAGGTGGGAGTTGGTCTGTTCTCCCTGGTGATAGAACAAAGAGGAAATGGCCTGAAGCTGAACCAGGGCTGGATATTGGGAAGAATTTCTTTACTGGAAGGGTTGTCAGGCATTGGAACAGCCTGCCCAGGGAGGTGGTGGAGTCACCACCTTTGGGGGTGTTTAAGAGCTGGGGAGATGTTGTGCTTAGGGACATGGCTGAGTGGTTTTGATAGGGCTGGGAGCAAGGTCGGACTTGATGAGCTTGAAGGTGATTTCCAGTCAGAATGATTCTATGATTCTATGATAGATCAGATTGGGTTTAACACCCTGTGGCTGTACCTGCTGGCCTAGGTGCTTCACTGGATTGGGAAGCCTTTGATTTCTGGTGTGGATTGGAAGTAACCACCTTCCTCATGACATACTTGCCCAAGCAAACAGTTGTGAAGCCACTGAAGGGGAAAGACAAGATGGTTTAGGAACTCCATTCCCATTTAAGCAGCCAGATTTTATACACCAAGCACACACAAATAGAAAAATGCCTAAGAAGCGTGGAATATCTTTTCCAACGTATGCAATGGAGTCAACTGCTCACAAATATTAAACGGCTTAAATTCAGAGGGATGAAATTCAGCAGTAGGGAATTAGATGGGACAGCAAGTCTTTTTTTTCCTGACCATTCTGGGAAATAACCTTTGAGATGTTTAATGCAGAAGTGGCCACAGAACGTTCATTCGCTACAGCCTGCAGCCTACCACCCAGCAATATGAACAGCAGAGTAAAATCAAGCAATCAGAAAAATGTCATCAGCTCTTTTGAAATGTTTGTTTGGGGTTCACTGTCATTAATAGGAAAAAAAAATATTTATGGTTCTTTGGGGAGAAAAATCATTTGTTCACTTTTTTTTTCTGCTATCCATCATGTCTTACGTTCATGTAACAGCTACGAAGACATTTCAGTTTAGATTGTTGTTGCCTTTGTATCTTTAAGTATAGGTTTTGAAGTGTGTTTCCTTATAATGCTATAACTTAACTTTAATGTTTTTAAATGAAAATGGCAGCAGGATGCAGCCAGCATATGCTGTGTAGTCCACAGAGAGCAATTACTGATTTCCCAGTGGATACCTTTTCCTATGGTGACTGGCAGTGGGGGGTTTTGTTTGCTTTTTTATTTTATTATTATTATTATTATTATTACTCATGCCTTTTATTTAAAACATTGCTAGATGTCTGCATCTCAGTACACCTGCTGTGCCTGTGATTACACTGTGTTTAATGGCACGTCTGTCTTGGGAGAGCGTAGCCGAGTGGAAGAGGGGACTGGAAAGGACAATGAAAGAGCTGTTGAATTTCTGCATTCCTACATTCCATCTGAGGAGCTGTCACCAGCCTGCTAAGGCCTGGCAAAGGGTTGGGTAATATCTGGGCTCCAGCACTGGTTCTGACGCTGACGAACCAGTAGCTGTCGTGGTCTTGCTCCAACCTGTAACTACCAAGCAGGTTTGTACCTAAGTGCTGAAACAAGTATCAAGTGTTCCAGAGTGTCTCCTACTGACCTATTTTTCCTTCTGCTGAAGATAATAATGAGGATGAGGACAATGAAACTCCAGTTCCATCAGTGCTAATGGAAACGTTTCAACAAGGAATTTCCAAAATGCACCTTAAAGATCTTCCCTAGAAACAGGAATCATCAGTACAGGCCAAACCCAATGGAGAAAAGCTCACAGACTCTTACAATCTGCCAGCTTGGTCTAGGAGAGACATGCCCAATGGTAAAACAAGCAGATAACTAACTACAGGTCTACGAGAAAGGAACTAACTATGCTTTAGCCCAAGCCTGGCATTTTAGTTTTGTTCCTTACCTCAAAAAGTTCAAGTGTGGAGATG
Source organism: Chloroceryle amazona (assembly GCA_027560015.1). Taxonomy (NCBI): domain Eukaryota; kingdom Metazoa; phylum Chordata; class Aves; order Coraciiformes; family Cerylidae; genus Chloroceryle; species Chloroceryle amazona. Next base: position 27,561 of record JANHFX010020403.1, on the reverse strand, counting down.
GAATTTTTGCTTGCTCCAAACATAAGCTGTCCAGTCCTCCACAGCTCGATACTCAGCAGACAGCAGCAGGGTAAAAATATCATGCAGAGAATACCAAGACCCATGCTTTAAAAGAAAGAAAGAAAGAAAGAAAAATCAACCAAACTTGTTTTAAATGAAGTGTGACCAGGTCAACAACTCCACAGCATTAAACGGCTGTTACTGTGATTTCTAAAGGCTTCTCAGCTGCAGGCAACAGAAAATGCCAGCAGAAATGCTGCTTTTTTGGAGGATGAAGCCCCAACTCTACAGTGAGATCCACATGGGTGGATCCTCGTATCTATTCAGAGACCTTTTCATTTTAACAAACAGCATGACAAAAGAAAGCACTTTTGCAGGTTCACCCCGAACTTCTTTTCGTATAAAGCTGCTCTTGAAGAGTAACTCCAAAAGGAGGCCCACATCCAAGCACAGCATGCCAGTAATAGTGAGCAATAAAAAACTAGAGAAGCTTCACAGACTACTGAACGTGTGTCACCAGAGCTGGGAAATAACTTACATGTTACAGTCACCAGCCAAAGAACTGGTGAGAATAAAGACTTGATTATCAGAATACTTGGACAACTCTTTATTAAAGAAAAAATAATAAAATATTCCATTAACTATCATTTCTAAGTGGTCTCTTGTCATCCTTGAGGCTGAAGTAGTTACTGAAGAAAGATCAAGGGTTAAGCTGCACGCTGCACAATCGCACCAGACTTAGAAAGAAATAATAATAATAATAATAATAAAAAAAAAGCTTCATCCAATTTTTTTTTTCCAAATTAAATCAAGAACATTCATAATTAGTTTTTACACCGGAGACATCTAGTGGGAAATGAAAGAACTGAAAGAGCCATAAGCTGCCTTCGCCCTTTCATTAATATTTGCTCCCAAATGCAGGTCAAATAAATCTAACTCACAGTTTGAAATGAGTAGCTTTAAAACTGATGTATTACTTTCTGCTCGGATTTATGCCACCCATTTTGGATAATTACTCCCAATGCTTTTTCCCTATTGTATTCAAAGCTTCTTCATAAGAATGAAACGAAGTTGGGTTCCTTGAGATCTCTTCTGCTTTTAATAACTTTTCATTCCCCTCCACCCCTCCCCATCCTCAAAGATTACTTCCACCTTTGCAATTTAAGGCAACTGGCTTGGTGTTGGCAGACACCTTGCACTCATTTACGGATGTGTTTTGTTCCCTCCTGTGATAAATGGCACCGTCCAGGCACACAAAGACCATCCCGCCCAGCACACGAGGCCCCGATCTGCTGAAAACGTACCCATGTGCTTGAGTTTATGCGCTGGATGGATTTGCTGAGCCACACGTGTAAGCCCTGTTCTCGCAAGATTTACGCCCAGCAGTCGGGTTCCGCGCAGTGCACCGAGTTAAGCAGCTGTTTAAGTCATTACGAGACCAAGAACCAAACATGCAGGGGGAGAAAGGGGAAAGAGATGGACACAAAGGTGAATTAACTTGTCCTGTGTCTGTGCCTCAGGGCAATGCAAGAAAAGGAACCGAAGGGAAGTACGTGCCAGCTGTATTTGGAACACTTTGATGTAGAGAGAAACAATGGTAAGAAGGGGACAACCCTAAGAAAACTCAACACAACTCGAGACCTTACTCGGGGCGTGGTGCTGCCAACAAGAGAATGTGTCCTCCCAAGTTCTCTAGGCCCATGTACAAGAGCCAAACTACCCACAGAAACCCTTCTCTGCAGACCTGGGAGCAACACTTGGACCTTCAAAGTTGGTCCATTAGTGACTTCGAGCTTCCACTTCATTCCAAATCACCATGGGAAATAAAAGCTTTCTCTGCTGTCTCTCCTTTGATGTAGGTGGGTTTTTAAAGGTCTCACCAATATTGCACAACATGGGATCAGCTTAGTGCTTAACCTTTTATTTCCTTATTTTCATTTCCCAGATTCATGAGATTGCTTAGTTATGGCTGTATCCTTATAGAGAGCTGCTCTCCCCGAGCTGTGCACCTGCTCTGCTCCCTTTCCATCCCTCCCCCTTGAGCTACCCAACACCCCGGTGTCTTAAATGGGAATTCAGAGCCCCTGCCCTGTTGCAGCTGGTGATCTGCAGCACGAAAGGAGGAGGAGGAGGGTAGGGAAAGACAAGATGGTTGCCTGAATTCAACTTATCCCAGACCCAGCAGTGTGCAGAGAAAGTAGACTTACCCAATCTTCCTTGGTATTACGTGAAAATCCAAAGCAAACCAGGCATCTCCTTTTGCTTTTACAAACAACACGCACCACAGAAGCAAAAATACACCCTCAAAAGCCTTGAAAGCTCACATTTCTGTTTGAAATTTATCCAAAGTGCAATGCCACGTTTGGCTTTTATCTCCCCTGACCAAACACCCAATACCCCACTGTCCTGTTTGCAAGCAGACTGAGGTCTCAGGAGAATCCGAAAGTGGACTTGGTATTTTGGTCTGGAAGGAGCAACTTCCAGCAGATGACAGTGTGAACCCAAAGGGAGCTAGACCAGGACTGCAACTGGAGTAAGATCACTGGAGATGAGCCGAGGTACTACTGAGATACTCCACAGCTTATCCTGGCTGTGGATAGTAACCAAGAGCCTTTCACACAGGAGTTTTGCTACTTCATGGGCAGCAAAATGTCATAATTCTTCTGAAGCCTTCCATGAAAGAAATAAAAAAAAATAAACCTAGCTTTTTACTGGTTAGTAAAGCTAAATTAAACTCCAAGCAGAAGGGTAAGCCTGCTCTCAGAGCTGGGGTCCTTTTATTATTTCAGACATTATTTAGTCTGGAAAATCTCATTAAGGAACAGAGCTCACGAAGAGCCAAAAGAGCCACACCACTCAGACAGCTTCCAGCACCCACAGAGCAGAACTGTGGTGGGGAAGAAGGATCACCACTAGTATCTAGAACCACAGCTTTCTTCACGCACAAAGAAACACCACAGAATCACAGAATATTCATGATTGGAAAGGACCTCCTACATCACCGAGTCCAACCATACCCGTAACAAAAAAACCACCTAAAAAACCCCCAAACACCTGAATACCCTGACCAAACATGACTTCAAAACCACAAAACCACAAAATAACCCCCGAGATGCCTGCCACCAGAGCATGTCCTGAAGCACCACATCTGTCCGTTCCTTAACTACCTCCAGGGATGTGACTCAACCCCCTCCCTGGCCAGGCTGTTCTGGTGCCCCCCCACTCTCTCTGTAAAGAATTTCTTCCTAATACCCAATCTAATCCTCCCCTGCTGCAAGTTCAGACCATCTCCTCTGGTTCTGTCAGTAGTTACTAAGGAGAAGAGACCAACCCCCACCTCTCCACAACCTCCTTTCAGGGAGCTGTAGAGGGCAGTGAGGTCTCCCCTCAGTCTCCTCTTCTCCAAACTAAACATGCCCAGCTCCCTCAGCCTCTCCTCATACAACTTGTTCTCTAAACCCCTCATGAGCTTGGTAGGTCTCCTCTGGACACCTTCCAGCATCTCACTGTCTTTCCTATAATGAGTGTCCCAGAACTGACCACAGGATTCAAGATGAGGCCTCACAAGTGCTGAGTACAAGGGCACAGTAACTTCCCTTCTCCTGCTGACACTATTCCCTCACTGTATCCCATTCACCAAGCACAAAGCAGGATTTGCTCCGAGCCAGCTCCGGGGAGAGTTGGTCCCCCGAGAACAGGGAACCTTGGGTTATCAAAACTACACTCATTAGGTGACAGAAATGGGGAAAAGCTAAATAGGAAGTATTTGGAGGGGGAAAATCCTCTCAGAGAACTTACCCTCTGCAAAGCCAGGAGTGACCAGCCCTGGTGCTGAGGAGGTGGCTGCAATTAGGGGCAGTGGGAGGCATCTGAACCCAGCCTGCCCCATGGGTGACACCACTACCCTGGCCAGACTGACCTCTTGGCAGGGCCAGGCCCACGCTCTGGCACCAGCGTGGGTTTGGCCCTGAAAAGAATCTGCAAAGCCATGTAAAAAAATTCAAGCAGACAAAAAGTATAGGAGTTTGCTTTGTGAATTTTAGTGTATCTGGAGTTGAAGCCACCTCTGTTGTGAAAGGGGAGTTAAAAACCTGGGCTTGAATCCGTTATGGATTCATCACAATCGTTTAATGGTTGTGTTATTCCTGCTGTGTGTGTGCATACATCCCCCTGCACGCACTGCTTTTTGACTTCCTTACATCTGTCTGGAAGGGACAAAGTCAAAGATGTCCCAAAGTTCTTTTTCTCTCTGCATAGTAACTGCTAAATAAACCTTTAAGAAGCTTTTGTCTGCAGAGATTTACTGGTTTGAGGTGTGGCTTTCATGCAGCACATCACGGAGGAAGTGCACACCCTTGGCAACCATGAGAGTTTGATTTCTGTACTTGTTTATTTCTTTGCTTCCCTTCAGCACATTCAGTAAGTAATTGTGAAGGGAAAACCTGTCCTCTCCCAGAATTAGAAGCTCTAGGATATTTGAAACATTATAAAGACAAAAATAAAATAAATAAATAAAAACCATTGCATTTGCTTACTCCTCTGGAGAGATTAACTGAAGTCCTGCCAGCTAAAAGAGAAAAAAAAACAACCTAAAGAGTAAGAAGAGGCTCCATGGAGGGGAGGATAGGAACGTACACTTTATTCAGGCAGGCAGACTTGTTCCACCTGCTGAAGAGAGGAAATTAAATTAATTCCTCTTTGTTTTCTTTCTTCCTCCTTCATAGCAGAGCTAACGTCTTGTATTCCCTGTCCCCACCTGCTGGTAGCAGAGAATTACCCATTGGCTAGGCTGGATGGTAGAAGAAAATGTTTAAAATGAAAATCCAAGCTGCAGGGTGATGGGAAGCACGAGGAAATTTGAGAAAGACAGAAAATGATATTAAGCACTTTGCTGAAGCCCAGCTTTGGCTGAAGCAGGTTAAGATGCATGTGGCACTTGGGCTTCATCCCGAGTCAACCTGGCCCTTTTCCACAGGCCAGAGGGACTTGCAGCTGCCCTGAGTGAAAGCAGGAAATTGCAGTTTTGCTATTTATAAACTGTGAAAGAACATGAATACTGTATGCCTCTCCCAATCCCCATCTGCGGGGTTTTGAGTATCTTAGAACCCCCAACAGAGCGAGCTTCTCCGCTCTTGTAAGGGCATTCTCATCACACCAACCCCTAACGTGGCTCAGCGTAATTGCACCATTGTCTTCCGTTATATTAAGTTGGATAAATTACCTTTTGGGTCATAGCTCCTGTACAGCTCAAGCTGAAGTGATTCTCTTTATTTCAAGTAGTAGTAGGAGCCAGTGCTTTTGGAACATGATGGCTGTTCTATCTCCACTGGCTTTGTCACCACATGGCTGCTTGAGTCATAAAACCCTCCCAGGGCTACACGCCTCTTCACAGGGCTTATTTTCTCCTGGGCTTACTCAGACTTTGTGCCTTCACGTCTATCAAAAGCACAATGTAAGAACAAATACAGTCACAGGCAAAAATCAGCCTCACGCAGCAAGGATTATTTCTAAATCAAGCCAGTTGGTACCTGGCCTAACGCGAGAACATCTCAGCAAAACAAACTCCACCTGACACTGCAACATAAACAGCGTGGAGACAAAAAGGAACGGGTTTGCTTCTGCTGAAAAAAAAAAAACAGCTAAAGGTGAGCAGCACCAATTGCTTCACGCTGCAGACAGGAAACTTGGGACTAGCTTTACGGGGAAGCACGTACACACGGACCCTACGCCTTGCAAAGGGGGTAGCTCAAGCCGCAAGCTGCCAAGGAAGCACTAACTTGCCCAAGTGAGATGTTCAAAGAGATTATGGCTTGTCAGGTTTCCCCAGGTAGAGCACTGCTAACCAGGGACTCCAGTGCTGCTCTCCTTAACCAGCTAGGGAGAAAAAAAATTGTACTTTCTACTCGATATTGTGAAGTTCAGCTTTTCAGGGCAGGGAAATTCCCCCAGGGATGGGAAGAGCTACAGCTGATGAGCACATTCATAAAAATAATAAAAAAAAAGCACTTGTGATTGTACCAAGATAATGACAGGAAACAAAAAGCTTTCATGCACTGCACACCCTGGTATATTTGACCAAAACTCTTCTCCAAGGCAGCCTCCTGACCAGAAACGTGCTGGGGCAGTTAGGAGCTTCGGAGATGGGATCCTTCCCGTCACTGTCACCTTTGGGAATCAACTGTAGAACCTGGGTAAGACTCCTGCTATGTCAGATACTTTTTCCTTGTCTACGAGAGTTTTATTAAGTCTCATGTCCACAAAGCAATTGGAAAAGGGAGAGATAATGTTTCATGGCATGGACAGTGTAAGCAAAACTCCCTCTCGGCTGTCTACATGAAAGCAGTCCCAAGAGTGCCAGCTGCTCTACCCACCCTGACAGAGCCCTTTCCCAGCACTCACTCACCCGCAAGAGCCCAGCACCCGACCTCTGGTCTTTTGATTCTGAAGAAAATCAGAAAGAAAAGCCTAAAGGTGTCCCGAGCCTCTCTATCTTAGAAAAGGTGTAAATTCCTCTATCTGGCAGCATCCAGTTTCAACCTGTACGGCCGCTTAGCAGAAAGGCCCCAGAAAATTTCCATCCCAGGTTTCTCAAAACGCTGCCTACCAGGAGAATGCTGAGGGCCACCAGGCTGTGGCTGAGCATGCTTGATGCACCTTTAACAGGTTAGATCAAATTAAGAGTCCAGAAAGAAATTATTACCTCCCTTCACTTAAACATCTATTCTTTCTTAATAAAGTATCCCAGGCATTGAATTTCAGGCCCGGTGTTTTCAGGGATATACGGGTTATTTCCAAGCCGAGCTATTACCAGTGAATGCGGTGACATTAATATGAGTAAAAGCAGGAAAAAGGATGAAATAAAACATATCCTATTGAAGGAAATGAGAGCTCCTTAAGAAAGAAAAACACACATAGGAAAGACGTGGGCATATCAGGATACAAATGGGACACTGGGGAGTGCCGGATTCCACAGGCATGATGTTATTGAAGTGTTTGATACCAGAGTAAGCACCTGCAGATATGAATTACATCCTTGTTCAGACCACTAACATCGGAGTACTGACATCTCAGGAAGTGCTTATGTTATATTTCAAATCCCACTGCCAACTGCATAAATATCAAATAAATCTATCAGAGATATAAAAGACGTTATCTTAAGGACTTTAAAAAGCTGAACAAGCCACCTCTCTTCTAAAAGTAGCACTACCCTTAAATCATTTGAGCTTTTTCTGGCGGTCGCACCTGAACAGCAAGGACATTAATGCTGTTGACCATCAGACATTGACCACCTCGCCTCGGGAAGGAGAGCTGGTATGGAAATAGTTAAAAGCAGTAACAGCTCAGTGAGGGGGTCAAAGGTGTAAACGCTTTCCACCGCCTTCGAGAGTGGACGTGGAGAAACTGAGGCACCAAACTATGAAAGGACTCGGGCTCAAGAGCTCGAGAGCTCTAGAATGTCACGAGCAAAACAGGCTCAGGGGTCCTTGTGATGTCGATTAGACCCCAGTCTTTATTCTCAGTGTGCTTGGAGAAGCTGTTCCTGACCCAGACAGACACTGCAATCCAGAAATGAAATGTTGCTGTGATCAAAAGTTTTGTTGTATGTCTGGATCGAGCCCCAAACACAGTTCATCTCACTTTAGAGAATCTCATGATTTAACTTTGTCTAGTCTGTCTTGAAAAATTCAGGTCCGGAGTTTCTGCAACATTTTAAATGATTTTTAAAATCAAAAGTTACAAATATCAAACTCTAAAAATACAATGACCAAAAAAAATCAATAGTTCTGTGTGCTTTAAGAAGCTGAAATTTTACTAATGTTTCAGAATTTTCGATTTTAAGAACATTTTCCAATTTAAGAGTTCCCCTGTAAGCTCTTATTAGATTAATTTGTTATTTTTCCTTGCTTGCCATGGGAGTCTTAATTACTATTGCTCCAAATACAGCTACCATCCGTCTTAATCAAGCAGGGACTCTTTGGCCATACTGCTAAATCATCTGCTGTAATCAGTTTTAAAGTTTGTTCTGCAGTGAAAAAATGGCTGAGAAAGGAAGCAAAGGTAAATAGATCTTTTTACATTTTGTTAACAGCAGCAGGGAGATGAAGTGGCCCTTCTACTAAATATTCATAAGAGTCCAGAACTTTTAAGCAGAAGTGTTACTGTGAGCCACCTCTTCTGGGATACAGGAGAAGGAAAAGGTTGCTGCAAAGGGCAGTTTTTGAATGGGACTGAGTTTGTGTATTAAAAATAAAATAAAAGTAGAATCTGGACTTTATCGCTGGTGATAATTTTATGTCAAGCTCCTAAGAACACGAATTCTCCAAACCCAGGTAATTTCCAAGCAGAAACATTTGCAGGGCTATTTTTCATGGAGCAGAGAGGGAACCCCAGTATAGGTTCTGGTCCAGCCTCACAGCTGATGGTGCTCTGCAGGTGGCTGAGCTTTACTTTCAGAGAAGCATCAGCAGTAAGGAACAAAACCAAGACTTGGCACCTGCTCTGGAGGTGGTGTGAGCATTGCTGACCCAGCAGCCCATCTGCTACACTAGAGGCTGGAGAAGCACTGGGACTTTACAAGTTAAGTCTCCACTGTTACTTTGCTACATTTCTTCTACAGGGGAAATGAAACATCTAAAATAGCTGCTACACCAGGGTTCTGTAGCACAAGTCCAAGTGCTGATCTTTGACTCGTGCCCTGCAGTAACACAGAACAACCAAGATGTTCTCCTCTGGAACCCAGTGCAGCCACCAGGAGTATTTCCACCAGTCTCAGTTTGCCTCAGAACAGTCTCTCTGCCCATGGTGCATGAGCTACTGTACTATGATTTCATAACCTGAATGTAGCAATAATATGCACAGTGAAATTACTGTGTTTAATATGATTACATAACTTAAATATACGTTGGCAGAATTCTCTTACAATCCTGTGCCAATTTCCAGTTACCAATTTTACTGCCAATCCCTCAGCAGCTGGATCAGCTTCATGGTCCTTCTTGTTAGGAAGAGTGAAAAGTCTGCCTCTGGGGTTTTTTCTTTAAACAATAAAAATAAACACAAAACACACCAAAATCCACCACGTTTTTGAAAGATTAGATATGAAATAGGGGTAGAGAAAGCATCTCTAGGGCTTGACCACCTCTTCAGATTGCAGAGTATCACACCCTTTGAGTGGAAAAAAAGTCAGTTAAGCTTTTACTTAGTTTTGTTTTTCTAAAGAGGGACTGAAGGTGCCAAACAAAGGACGTGGGATACAAAAAGTTCTCTCTTTACCCATCAAACAGTTCTAGGGCAGAATATGGTTTGCCCGAAGGAGTAACAGGAACACAACTGAAGCATCACAGGAGGCTCCTTTCTAATTCAGCTCCATGGTCCAAGTCAGGCCATTCTTGACCCAACTGTCCTGCCCTGGGCCAGGGTTGTCCAGGACATTTTCTTCTGAGTTTGATTCCTATAAGGTAATTGTGTGAACTCAAGATGAACAATTCTAACCTTCCCAAATCCAAAGTGCACCTGGAAGATCTTTTTAGGTCCTTAACTGTCTACAAGACAGAATGAGGACCTTTGTGAACCTTTCAAAGAATAATTCTAGAGTAGAACTACCATAAAAAAATAAAATTGTCGATCTGCACTGCAAAATTTAAAGGAGTATAGTTCTCCTTGTTCTGAGATTTTAATTTGATATAGGAAACCAAATCAACTGCCTCCATCGTTGACAGGGACCCACTCCCCACACAAGAGGAAATGCAATACTACTGCAGCTCAGACATCGTTCATATGGCTGCTGTCCCATTAATCCACCTAAATCCCTCCATCCTCCGCTCTTCTCAGAGGTGGTTCTCATTTTAGTCCCCCCCACAAACCTCCTAAATTCAGTTTCCAAGGAAGCTTTCATAATTAAGATTTCATTAGCAGTTTGCATACAAAACAAATGCAATCTTTACGCAGCATTACTGTCAAAAATGAGATATTCCACCACCAGAGTTCAGTTCACAAGATACAATAGGAGCAGGGGGGGGGAAATGTAATGACAAAAACAAAGAAGGTTCAAATTTCCTTAAAAAAAAGTCTACCCACCCCCCTTCCCTCTGTTCAGCTGCAGTAAGGTGAAAGGCTAAATGTGGACAGAATGGTAATATGTAAGCGGTTTCTAAGCTTTCTGGTGGGAATACTTAACAGCATAAGTATGTTTCCCCTGGAGACCCTCTCCACCATTTGGTCCAATTTCTTACTCCAAGAACTGAACCAATTCGTGATGTAATGCTCCAGGGAAAACATTCCTCTCGAAAAAGAGTATCTTCCTAGGGAGAAGTTTGAAGAAAACATCTTAATATTGTTTAAACAGCTTTTGGCACGGTCAGAGTAGTTGCACTGCATTCAATACTGAAAGGCAGGCTAAAAATATGGAAACGGAAAGTTTTAGGATTTAGTTTAAGACTTCTCCTGAACTACCACCCCAAGTCCCTAGCCCTTGCTGATCCTTAGTGGAATGAGAAAAAAGAAGTTTTCAGAAGCAGAGATTTTCTTTGCTAATAAAAGAGGAACAATTTAAGGCTTTGGCTATTCTGGGTGGCAGTATGAAACCGTGTCTCTAATTCTGCCTGTGGCCTTATCATTCTCTTTAACTCTTACACAAAGGTGCAATTCCAAGGCACTTAGCCCCCCAGACTAAGGCTTTATGAAGAGGAACTGTGCCAAGCATTAGAAAACGTTCCTGCCAGCAATGCTTTCATTTGATTAAATCCCAGTATCTTGCGTACCCCATACATTCTGAGCTACCAGCTGCTTTGCTTCCCGGTGTGGATCCTCAGCTCTATAAAACAACTCGTAATTTTTGTGACCAGCAAGAGCTGGGTGGTGTATTAAGCAAGAGGAGGAAGCACTGGGAAGATAGAAGCAAGTGATAAGTGGTAAGTGATAAGGAGTGGAAGGCTAGCACTCTCCAAACCCAAGGCAGTGGAACACGGTGCTGCAGAGCTCAGCAGGGTACAGAAACCTGTATCTCCTGTGAGAAGCAGCTGTGGGAGAGGCACAAGAGACAAAAATGACTATTTGAGGCTTGTATTCCATAGCCTGTATTATGTAAAGCTACACGTGCTTTACCTACTCCTTAAGTAAACCTTGCAACATCATGAGTACTTAAGATTGCTTTTTTCTTGAGGGGAAAGTAAAATGACCTTTTTATTCATCATTAATATTTGTACCCACACAATTCCTTTTTCCTCAATAGCACACACGAGGATATTCAACATACCCCAGTCAGCTCAAACACCAATTCCCTTACAGCCTTAATAGATTCGCATTAGTGAGTATTATTTACTACCCAAACTCAGCATTACTGACCTTCTGAACATGGAACTAACTGCATTTGTTTGTCCAAAGGTTTGTATGACACAGGCAGGTTATTTATAACAGAGTGAAGCATGGCTTCAAAAGCGTCTTCTGTATAACTCGGTTGATTTAACGGATGGTGATATTAGCTCCGTATTTTTCACCTCTGATGTTACAAGTGCTGGCAAAAACAAAGAGCGAGGAACCTGAGTAACAACTTAATTCCAGAACAGCATAAAACCAAAAGCACAGAGGGAACAAAAAACCCAATTTTCTGATTCCTAGTTTGTTTACT
>JANHFX010020403.1:5247-15838 GCA_027560015.1 Chloroceryle amazona | reverse complement strand
TTAATTCCAGAACAGCATAAAACCAAAAGCACAGAGGGAACAAAAAACCCAATTTTCTGATTCCTAGTTTGTTTACTACTTCATCAGGGCTTTTGAGGAATGACCACTATTTGTTCTTGCGAGTTCTCTTCGGACTTTGAGATACCTCGTTTATAATCTTTAATGATAAAATCATAAATAAGCCTCATTTTTTACATAGTTACCTATTTAAATTCATTAAAGTGCTTTGCATGTTACTTGTTCAATGGGATTTTTGCTTCTACGGGGGGAGTGGGAGGAACAAAGGATTTGTCTGCAGGGTGGGGGTGGTCCAGGCACGGTGTCTGTTTTGGTAATTTACTTTGGGTCCTTGGTTGTTGCAATACTCAGAGGCCTCTGGGCGTAGCTGACTAAATTAAAAAGTTATTATTGGTATTAATAAATATGGTTGTTCAGAGGATAAAACACGCTGCACACCATGAAATGCCTTAGTGACACAGTGCAATGGCTGCACTGCTAAAACCACCAGTGAGCCTTCACCAGAAAGAGCATTTGAACTGAACTTGAGAGAAGCTGGAAGCCAGGCCATAGCAGGCTTCTGTCGAGAGGTTTTACTGCCAGTTTGCTGGGTCTTGTGTTTGTAGAATTTTCAGTTTCTTGGTAGACCCTAAACTTTTAAAGCCTTGAATCACAACTATTTATCACCCAACAGGGAGCTGCATAAAAAGTATTTTCCTTCAGAATGACTATTCTCATTAAAAAAAAACTAATATAAAAAAAAGACAATTAAGAATATATATTTTTTTTTAATCTACAGCATAGCCCAACTAACAGGGAATCTTAAAACTAACCACAAAAATTAATGCCACCTGCAAGCTGTAAATATGTGTATTATTTAATTTTTTTCCAAGTATTTTCTTTGGCTGTTACATTCAGCTGAACAAGGCCTAAAAATTGTCAAACTAAATTCTTGTTTAAGAGTAGAGCTCTAACTACTGCCAGTTTGAGTGAAACACACATCCAGGTTTAGGGAATATGTTTTATTTATTTTGGCTGCAGCGCAGGGTAGAACATTTTCCATCCCATCCGAATGCAGTCAAAAAGGTTTTGAAATATTGCACAATAAAAGCCATTCATTATATCTGTCTCCTCTCCCTTCCAAAAACAAAAATGGCTGACCAGTTCCAAATCTGTGCAGGGGGCAGGAAGATGGGAGTCAAGGGGTCACTGGAAATAACCCAAGACTAACACCAGGTTTTTCAGGTTTGAGTTAGGGAATATGTTCCATGCCCTCATTCCCAGTGCACACAGGTTTTTCTTCTCGGCCCTCCAAAGCTTGGTTCAAGTAGTTAATTGCTCTGTTATGCACAATTTACGGGACTTAATTACAAAACTAATACATTAGCCTTCTTGTCTATAAGTCACAGGCACAACTTCACATTTTCCACTGGGACACGGTGAAATTCGACCTTAGAGCAAGTTAAAACATTTTGATTTGCGCTGTTTACCTGTTCCTGATTTAAAACCGTGCAATTTGAGGGAATACCCAACTCCACTTTATATTGTGCTTTATTTCCATTGTTTACCTACCTGTTAGCAGCTTGAGAACTGACTTTCTTTTGCTGCCCACTCCTGTTCTTTAAGCTAGACTTGGCGTACTTCAATGGCTTATTTTTTTCCTCTCCATTTTTTGTCCACATATCTAACAATGCTTTTCTGTTTGCTTCCTCGTGCATCGATCAGTTCAGCACTAAAGTCTTTCCAGGTCTAAGTGAACTATAAGAGCACCAGAGGATTCAGAGTGAGGAGGAAGAGCAGAGCACAAACATTTTAGTGCATTTCTAAACAGCAACTAGACCAAAGGAACATGCAACAGTCAAAGTGTTTTAAGTATCCCCTTCTATTGCCCCGTTAGTCACAAATAGAGAAAAACAAGCTGAAGACCAGATGAAGTTTTATGTACAATGGATTATTTTGAAGTAAAAAAAAAGCTGTAGACAATTCTTGGTATTTCCACCCACCCCTGCTTACCATAAGTGCCAGGCTGAGAAATGTTTTTTACTTCTGTTAACTCACACGTGAGAAAACTTGGTCGTTATCTTCTCTGCTTCTGCAACTTATGTGCCTCTTAATTATGGCAAAATATTGCCATAAAAAAAAATTTCCTGGAAAACACTAACACTTTCCCTTTAATACTTCCTGAAGAAGTGAAAAATTGCTGTTTGTATTTTCAGCTTACTAACATCGAGCAAATTTAAACAAAGACCATTCCAACTGTGAAATACTTACCGCTGCTTGTCAGATAGCCAGCTATCTGAAAATCTTCACAGGTTAGTGTGAGCAAAAGGGGTATGTAATTACTCTTACTTAGGAACGACATCATAATTAGAGGGGCAAAATAATCAGTCTTTCTAGGACCCACCACTTGTCCTCTATGTCAGTCAGAGCCTGATAATTACATGCAATCTGCTAAATGCAATTATTCAGCTTAGAGCCACCTATTATCATACTCAAGCCATTTCAAGTCTGTCCAATGCAGTGCTTAACATAAGTGAAATACTTTTAAACACAAAGTAATCTTTAAATCAACCCTCTAAAGAGAGAAACACCCCCCCCCCCCAACCTTTAGAAGAGAGGAAAGGAGAGGTGGAACACTGGCCAACACCACAGATTTATTTAGAGGCCACTGTGATACACAGACTGAGGTGGAGCTTGGTACTGCACACACACAAAAAAAGGTTTAAACAGTGATTTAAATTAAGGGCTACAAAGGTTGGTCTTTGTGCGGGATGCTGCGCCAGCCAACTCCAAAGTCCAACGCATCACTTGGCGACGCTTCACCAGTCGAACAAAACACCAGTCGGTTTTACACCGCTGGCTTTGTGCATTCTTCTGTCCAATGACTGCTGCAAATTAAACTGCAGGTTGTGTTGGAGTGCCTGGACTAACCTCGTGTGACAGAGCACCGTTAAAATCTGCTTCAGATAGTGCTGCATTGAACAGCTGAAAACTAGAACCACAAACTCAAAATTATCTTGACACCTGACTGCACTCGCTGACAATACGCCTCGATTTTAACTCCTACACCCCAACGTGGCCATGAAGATGAGAGATGGCTTCAGAAAGTCTTTCTGCTGATTAAAGGGATAGTGAAGTTGCTGGTCATTCAGAGGTTAATGTTAACTCAATTTGAGAGCAGCAAAACTGAACATGGCACAGCATTGGTCACCCTGCTGCTCACATTTCCTGCGTAACTGCAGGGCCACCAAGCTGTAGGTTACACCATCTGAGGAGTCTACAGAGATACTCTTTTGAGGAGAAGCGAGTCACATGAGATCTGAATGTTTAAAGTACCAAGCCCATTTTGCTAGCCTTGCATGAAGAGCTCGCTCCCAAATTCCCCAGCTCCTTCCCATGCTAAACAGCCCCCAGTGTCAGCAAATCTCCAGCTCCCTACTCCATGACAGATTCTATCTCAGTTCTTAACTATTAGGCAAGTCCCAAAACACCTCTTGCAACCCTAATCTCTAGCAATCAGAAAACACAGCCAGAAGAGACCTCAAGAGGCCATCCAGGCCCTATCCTTACCCCTAGGAAGGATCATATGTCATTCCTGACAGATATTTGTTTAATCTGTTCTTAAAAGCCTCCAGTGATGGAGATTCCACAACTTCCCAAGGCACCGTATTCCCATGCTTAACTATCTCTGCTGCTAGAACTTTTTCTTTGTGCTTGAGACATTTTTCTCTAATTTAAACACATTATTTCTTGTCCCTTTCTGTACAGATATGGTGAACAGATTACTACCCACCCCCTCGCCTTACAGCAACCTTCTGCATAACTGAAGATTTGTCTCCTCTCCGGGTTAAGTCCCATTAACTGCAACCTCTCTTTCTCTGTAGGTTCCAACCTCACCCTCAGGCAGGCCATGCAAATTGCCATCGAGCTTCCACATCACACTCTGAACAACCCTTTTCAACCAAGCTGTGCCACAAGGAAAAGCCAAGCTTTGTTTTCTTCTCCTTGCCCTTCCTCTTCTATTTCTGACTCGACTTACGCTTCACTTCACAGCTGAAGTGCACTTAGCCCAGCCACTCCAGAAACCTCAGGGGAGAATTCCCTTCTAGTGCTGCTGTCACTGATGCATAAGGCAGCAATACCACGTTCAAAAGCACGTTCTGGGTGGCATTTTTGGTGAAGCCTTCGAGTTTTATTGCCTCTTCCAAGAGGAAAACTCTTTCTTTGATCTGACTATTCAAGGCTGCTCAGCACCTGATACCCACAGCTGAATAGAGAAGCATTTCTGTTTTGCAGGTGAATTTTAGTGCATAGTTCAGTTATTTTCTGAGTGTCAGAAGTTGCAATTATTATTAGTTTTAATCTCAAGGAGCTTTAGATTTAAACGTTAGCTAGTATCCCTTCAAAGATTCTGTATATGAGTTTCAAGTTCAGTTACAGCCATAAAAAGCTCGTGTCAGACTGCCCTCTCCTGGCACGCCACCACACTGCTGTCACCACACTGCTGGCCCCACAAGACGACCCCATTCCGTTTCCAAATGGCAAATTTTCATTTAGTCACAAAAGCAAAACCCCCAAAATAAAACATCAAGCAAAATTGTTTTGATAACTTCAGTAACGTTTCTAAAGCAGCGTAAGATGAACAGCATTTAAGTAGGGAAGTTTCTTTGAAGTTTCCTTAGGAGTTCTCGTCTTGGGAAAAACTGATGATGTCTGTAGAAAGAAGTAAAAGATGCATAAAAATGAAACCATTCTGTTTGCTTTTAAGCTTTCTAAAAGCAGCCAAGTACATAAAGTATTTTATTCCACATCAATAATGTTAAAAACAAGGTCACAGAAGGGATCATTTTCAACAGAAAGCTATTTCCTCCAAGCTGGCACAGGTATTTCACTAGGGCTGAAAGAGAGCAGTATGAAAAATGAAAGCAACAGCCAATGTTTAAGCAGACCACCTACAGTCATCACTTTTTATTACATTGTTCAAACTAGAAAAATGAGAACAGAGAGATGACAGGTCAACTACTGAATAATCTGTGCTGTATTTAGTACACACCCCCCCCCCCAAAGATTGGAATTGTCCAGAAATGAAATACAGCTTTACTGTATGATTAATGCTGCACTTTCCTTAGCCAATTTAATCTGTTTTAATTAATGTTATAGACAATATTTTAGAGAAAGAAAAAGGAAAAAAAAGCAACCTTCACACCAGAGAAGCAGAGTTCTTTAACTCTTTCTAACACAAAATTTAGACTTGCTTATAGAACTCTGCCCCTGCCCGTGACCAGAAGGTAAAGTCTTTTCAGAAGATGGTACCAGCTTCCCTGCCTTCCACTCCTCCCCTTCAAACCTGAAGGGATTCCCTTCTGATTTGCAGAGGATCTCAAGAGTTTGGGGTTTTTTGGGGGTATTTTTTAAATCGGGAAGAAAATTCAAGCAGATTTCAAAAGCAGTTTGTAAGCAATGGTCAAGCACATGGGAAGCATCAACTCTTCAAGGATTTCTAGCTGAAAGGGCAGACACTGCAATGTCGCGGCTTAAGTACCAATGACAAACTCATCCTTTATCTACTTCAGAAATATAACCATCTTACGCTTGAATCCCATTCTTGTAGAAAACAAACAAGCCAACCACCAACAGCAAGAGCCCTATCATCCTCTCAGCAAAACACAAATTAGTATTAACTCCCAATCGTCTAAAAAGTAACTTGTCCCCATACACCATATTTTTTGGGACTAGCAAATGTGTTCCTCCATAAAGAGGTGATGTCAAATCGAGTTTATCCCAGAAGAAAAATCTTTTATCCTCTAGATTACCTGTCATGATTGTCAGTGCTCTGAGCCAAGCTACCTCTCCTATGCAGTTCTGTGTTCAAGTGTTTTAGGCATAAAGACAAGGAAAATCAATGCTAAGTCATTCAGATCATGGATAAGGAAATTATAAGGGAATCAAAGTTAGAGAGAAAAGAAAAGAGCACTGAAGAGACAGAACACAGAAATTTAATACTGACCTGTCTAAGGTCAAGTCAGAAGTAGCTGAAGCGTCTCTAAACATTATTTTCAAGAGGTATTTCTACATCTTCATAGTGTTTCTCTTTACTTCTGTCCTTCCTACCTACAGACTTTGTTATGCTCCTTTTCCGGGTTTGAGACCAACTTCTTGTTTCTTGAGGTGTGGATACGCACACACTCTTCCTCCTCCACCCTCCGCAGGGACCATCCGCGAGATGAGCAGAGTCCTTGCTTTCCTTCCCCGGGGTGGAAAACTGGGTGAGATTTTGTTCACTGGGGTGAATATTCTCAGATGCTGTGAGGATGGACGTGCTGATTGTTCTCCTGATTCTGCGGGCAGAACCTCGCAGAGGCCTCTTTGGAATCTCATCGGGTACCTGAACCCACGCAAGTCCTTCATTTTCTGCATCTTTATGCAGTCTCATGCTGCGCCTCACTCTTTTCTCACCACTGTTATCACTCTTTCTTCTAAAAGGCTCGAAGGAGGCATTTTTCAGCTGAGGGACAGACAACACTTCTTCTATATTAAAAGAAGAAACTGGAAGATCGTTTCCAGTTCTTTTCAATTTCTCAACGGGAGGAAAATAGATGGCACCACTTCTTCTTCTTGATAGACTACATCTTACTGAATCCTCCTGTGGACAGCACGTTCTTTGGGCACCCTCATGTACATGAGGGTCCTCTTGTTCCAGAAATTTTATCCCAATTAGCTGCTCTGCCTTACTTAGGGGACTTTCTTGTAATTTCTCATTTTCTATCAAGGAACCCGGTTCTTCTGCCTCTTTCACACATGCGGTCTCTTCACCTTGTTGGAAGCGGTCTGATGGATCAGAACCACACTTTGCATCTGGCACAATATTTGAAAACTGAAAAAAACAACCCTAAAACAAACCAAAACCACCCATATTTAACACAGGCAAAAGGTAATCCACAAAAAACAGGTTTCAAACAGCTAACTGAAAAACTGCTACTGTTTTCCCCACTGAGTGTAGTCATTCTCAAAAAAACCCCAACCAACCAAGATGTAGAAAGGTGCATGCTGGAATCTACTCCAGTGTGGGGCCAAACTTATGTAGCTTGAGGCCTTGTTCAGTTGAGTCCTGAGGGAGGATGGAGATCCCATGGGCTCTCCAGGCAGCTTTTTGCAATGTTTAACCACTCTCAGTTTTTTTCCTTCCCCCAAAACATTACTTTTTCATCTAACACCAAACACAATTCTGAGTTATTTTCTAGCAGCATACTTCAGCATACCATTTACCTTATGATCAATGCCAGAAACAGATTCCACATCACCACCTGATGCCTGAAGCACCATAGCATGGAAGCTGCTGGTTTCTGTAGTGTCCAGGTCCTTAGAGCTTCCATCCATATGAACTGCAGAAGTGTTTTTCCTTCTCCTTTTTACCACCACTGGATTCTGTTGAACATCCTTTTGAGAATTCCCAAATCTGGTATTATCTAAAAATACATCCTCTGAATTAACACAAGCACATTGTTGCTCGACTCTACGTGTGAGTGTACAAAAATATCTTTTTTTAAATATCAGAACAAAAGCTTTTTAGTATTTTACCTACATAAAAGGAACCATTCCAGAAAACCAGTGTAAAATAAAACCCAGAAAGCCACTGCACAGCACTTAAATGCTTATACCCAACTTACCAGTTTTAAGACCAGTATCCAGTGCAGATACAGAGAGGTCTGGTGGGCTGTTTTTTTCTGTCAGTTTTGCACAAGAGTTAAATTTAGCCAGCTGGAGATTATTAATATAGTAGAGTCCAGAAGATCTAATAAACCAGAAGCAATTAAAAATAATAATAAATAATACCCTGAGCTCTTTTCATATGGACAGAAGTCAAGGAACCCATCAACAGGTTTTTTTTCTTTAACTGTTGAAATAGCAAATTAGAAGCAGCAGAAAGACCAAGGCAAAACAAAACTAAAAACCACATTACCTGACAAAAGTGCATTTGCCTTTGGTGAATCTGGAGAGGAGACAAAAGAGAAAACCTCTGGAATTTCAGGGATAGGGCTGAGAAGAGGTTTCTTAGAAGCCATCTCTCTTTCTCCATATAAAGATTTATCTACTTTCTTCTTTCTTCTTTTCCCATAGCTTGTACGTTTCTTTTTCTGAAAGGAATGGGAAGATTGAATAGAACAGAATGTAATTATAATGATCCTCTACAATATTTTACAATGAATAAGCAACAGCATTGCTGGATTTTGATGGATAACAACTGCTTCCCCTAACACAGTTTCACTCATTCTGCCAACTACAAATTAATCTAAAGTCTCAAACGAAAGGAGAATTACTTCTCAAACAGGACTGATTTTTGTTTCATTTAAGCAAATCTAAGTCAAATAGATTAGCCTTTCAGCTCAAAACTACGGGTTCTTCATTCACGCTTAGTTTGAAGAGGAGCTTGTGCCTTCCCTTCCAACATACAGGAGCAAAAATCTTTTCCAAGTCTCACACCTTTACAATCCTTAGCTGGCCTACAGCTGGGCAAGCTCAAGAATGTAATGAAACAGATCAAAAATCAAAAAAGATCAAAATAATCACCTAAAACACCTAAGAAAGAAGATACAGTTGGATAGAGAAATAAAGGCAGCATTCACCAGTTGCAGGGGGCTGCCACTTACTTGTGTCCTTTTGGCAGCAGAGGTTATGCTCTTTTGTCTTTGACACTTGCTCTTTCTTGGATTTTCAACATCTTCAGCACTCATAGTACTTGTGGCTCTTGAGATGCTAAAATCAGTCCCCTCTGAAAGAGGGCTACACTGCTGAGGAACGGAAATTTTAAGTTATAAAATTATTATATTATACCTGAAGATGTTAAAGAACCCAACCAAACCTCACCACTAAAGAAACTTACCTTCTTTTTACTTGAACAAGTTCTTATCGTATCAGATGTATCAGTTGTTGCTATTATACAGGAAGGAAATAAGAATATTGATTCAATTTCAATATAAAAAAGTATATTTTGAGAAAGTTATCCAATTGATTTCTAACATTACATACAGCATGTTTAATCAGTTTAGTCTTGAGTAACTAGCAACTTTGTCTGGAGGACTATCAAACACGGCAAGATGAAAAAACCTGAAGAGCTTTCTTTACAAAACAGAGAAAAACAAAACTCCTGAGGATTATTAGAATTAGAACTTACACAGCTTTCACAGAGCTACGTAAATATACATGCACAACTCCCTTTCAGTTGCAGTTGTCTTGGTTGCTATTTTCATAACATCAAAATTACAGAATCAAAAGAGTAAGCCTAATTACTTAAAGCAGCAAGTCTAATTAGATCAGCCACTTTCACAACAAAATACCACAAGATCAAATAAGGTTCAGTTATCCTAGAGGGGAGCAAGGCAGCTACTGCAGAGACTTCAGAAGAAAGTGAGAGAATTTAAGTTTTAGCACAACTGAAACATATCCCCCCCCATCACCTCGATTTTCAGATACAGAAGGATGCTGCATCAAACAACAAAAACACAAGCTGGGGTTACCTTCGGTGTGGCCAACAGGTAAAAGGGCTCCTGAGGCAACAGGACCCTCCACTGTCTCTTGAAGAGGCTCACCACATTCCTTTAAACACAAGAAGTGAACACTTTCAGCAATGTACCATACCAGGCATGTACTGAAAAACACTTGATCCACTCGTGTTTGGAACAGCCAGGAGATTTTATTGTATTTAAAGGATGTGGCAGTTCACTTTCTACATATGGCAAAAAGAAATAAAAGTATCAAAAGTATATGGATAAGCCAAGGCAAGAACATCACGTGCTACCAGTACTCAGCTTTAAACATACAGGCCAAAATACTCTTTAGAATTCATAAAGCAAAAGAACAAGTCCTCAATGTCATTCTAAAGCTTCAAGCAGACTCTATTTGAATATTTTAGCCATTTCTTTTCAAAACCAAGCAGACTGGTAAATAATAAAAATAGTAAGAATTAATATAAAAGAATTAAACAAAAATAGTCACAGAAACTAACAGGCTGCTTTTACAATTAAAAAAAACAAACAACCAAAACCAACACAACACAGCACCAAAAAAAACCCAAACCCACCTCATAACTGTCAAAATTTGGCTGGGGTAATGGTTCTTGACTGAGCTGTGTCCCTGCAGAAGGGCTGTGGCCCTGCCCTCCTGGCTGACGGGCTGGGGTCGCTCCTTTGCGCAATGGAGTGTTTGCAGGCAAAGCTTCATCAAATATTTCTGGGCTTAGAACTTCTCCAAAAGTAACTTTTCTCTTCTTTGCCTTTCCAGAACTATAGCTTTCAGTTTTCTCTGTTATAATAAAATTCATAGACTGCTTAGTGAACTTAAATTAGAACTTTCATAAAGCTGAGTCTTTTCAAGGTCTTTTCATGGGTATTAACATTAATAAATCCCACAACCCACCAATCAAACTGCAAAATGCTACCTTTACTTGTCCTGGGGATTCAGCCAGGATTTTCTCTATAGCAGTATCAAGAATTAAGAAAGAAAATAGAAGACAACTACAGAGAAAATAGAAGACAACTACAGAGAAAATAGAAGACAACTACAGAGAAAATAGAAGACAACTACAGAGAAAATAGAA
>JANHFX010020401.1:79635-114164 GCA_027560015.1 Chloroceryle amazona | reverse complement strand
ACAGTCTTCAGCAGTATAGACAGAGACAAAGAAGGCATTTAATAACTCTGTCTTCTTTGTGTCATCTGTCACCAGGGTACCCACCTCATTCAGCAGAGGGCCTGCATTTCCTCTAACCTTAGCTTTTCCTGCAATATATTTGAAGAAACCCTTTTTATTATCCTTGACCTCCCTTTCAACGTTGAGTTCCATCAAGGCCTTAGCCTTCCTAGTTACCTCCCTATATTCTCTGACAACAGTCTTATACTCCTCCCAGGTATCCAGCCCCTCCTTCCATGATCTGTACAACTTGATGTATTAGAAGATAATTCTCTGCAAAGTGGTATCAACATACTGATGGTAAGTGCATTATAACTCCAGAGGAGTGACAGACAACTTGCTATATACAGAAAGCAAGAAGCTGTGAAGACTTAGGAGAGGTTTCAAAGATGAATCTATTTTGAAATCTTGGGAAGTTATTCAAAGCTGAAGCACCTGGCTCATATATAAAGATCTAGAGTTGTTATGCTCTCCAGAATTCCTTATGGTTATTCACTGGGAAAATAATGTGAAGATTTTTAATTTAAGAGGTAATGCTGATAGTTTTATGTCACAAGGTTGTGCTTATAACCTTTCTTATCCTTTCCCTTCAGAAAGATTATGTTTTAAACAGTCATTAGTTAAAATACAGAAGCAAACACTTGAGAGGAGTCCTGAATATAGGAGTCCTTCCTTTTCTGCTGTATGGTGAACCTATTAATTAAATAATTACACTTTCTTTCATTTTGTCTGCCTCTGACGCCTTAAAATTTTGAGTTCTTTTTCTGCATTACACCGGACATTCACGAGATTACCAAAGAGGCTTTATAAGCTGTCTATGAAGGTGTTTCCCATGGAAAGGAATCTAGGGTTGCTCTTGATACAAGAAGACAAGATAGCAACAAACCAAATGTCAGAGTCTTTCACTAAATTCTTTTAGACATTTCTCATGTGAAGGGTTCAACATTTAATATCAAATTTAGTTGCTTGAAGATCAGAGCATCACAGAATTTCTGTGCTTGGA
The DNA here is from genome assembly GCA_027560015.1 of Chloroceryle amazona. Classification (NCBI taxonomy): domain Eukaryota; kingdom Metazoa; phylum Chordata; class Aves; order Coraciiformes; family Cerylidae; genus Chloroceryle; species Chloroceryle amazona. Next base: position 113,122 of record JANHFX010020401.1, on the reverse strand, counting down.
AAAGACCTTCAAGACCATCATGTCCAGCTGTTACCTAACTACACCAGGACCACTGCTAGACCATATCCTTAAGCACCATATCTAGACAGCTTTTAAATACATCCCCAGAAATCTAGAAGGGAATATATGTGGTGAAACCAGCTCAAGCCCATTGTTCTCCAAGTTATTTTTGTGGGGGTTTTTTGTTTTGTTTTGTTTTGTTTTTTTATTATTTTTTCTATACTGCATGTTAGACTAAGCCATATATACAACCTCCACCACAGTGCTATGACTAACTCAGGAAGACATTTAGAGTCTTTTGGCTAACTCAAGGACAAACAGTAACAGAGGTTTTTGATTCACTCAGCTGATGTAAATGACTTAGTCAACTAAAAGAGATAGTTGATACACTCAGCTGCTGTAGCCACTTACCTAAAATAAAAATCCACACAGGTTTTCTTTCAGTCATTCACAGCAGTTTTCCCTGAGCTACATGAGCACATTATCCTTGACCATCTTTCTTCCCCTGTAGGTGTTCATTGATCAGAAATGAAAACTTGGCTGAAATTTATGAAAAAGGAAATTACTTATTTGAGGCCAGCTATTCTAACAGATAATTCCTCATATTTTTAAAACAAAGAACTTCTACTAAGAAATACTTTTACTTTTTACTGCCAGTCACCCTGCTATCTTGGAATTTAATTTAAATATCCCAAAATCTAACATTTTTACCAGAAAGAAGCAAAGGAAATACCTGGGCTACATAGCTTAAAATGAATTCTGTGATGGATTCCAGGAAAAAAAAAAAATCAAAGCATTTATTTCTTTAATGGCATTTTAGTTTGGGTATTTGTGCAGATACACAGATACTGCCTTGTGTCCTGCATACTGCTGTCTTTCATACTTAACTATTTCCATTTTTACAAGCATGCCAAGAGTTCTTAGCAGCTTCATAAATATGGAGTGAACTAAGTCACATTGCCTAAAGCTTATGTCAATGAAAACAGTTTGTTTTGCAGCATTTGATTCCATGATTCTTTCACAGTTCTTGGAACTTTCAAGAGCCCTGGGAAAAAAAAAAAGAATTCATGTGACAGTGGCAAAGAAATTTTCAATCGAGTTTTCTATATCATTACAAAATATATTTCTGAAGTCCTCTTTTTTAAACCATAGTTGAACTGTGATAAGATCCAATAGTCTTAATGTCAAGTTATGAGTAAATGATTTTGGACATCATTAGTAGCTTAACAGTATATTTTTTTCACTATCATCATTAGTAGATACAGATTTCTTTGCATTAATTAAATTAAACAGTACTTGGGCTAAACATGTATCAATATGTAATACTCAACCTGACAGATGAAAAGGAACATGGGAATAAAAGCTTCAGGTAATAAATCACTGAGAATCTGACATGTTGAAAAAAATGTCCTGCCGTAAAATGTCACAGTATTGTATCAAGAGGCAGCTTTTACTCTGTGCTACAGAAAGAACCTATTTCCACTTGTTCTGTGACAGGAGGCTCAAAAGAAGCAATCAGCCAAGCATGGCATGTATAATATCGAAGGGTTTCAAGGGCGGGTTGTTTTTAGGTGGGTGTCACAGTTTTAACCTTGTATCTTCTCAGATCACAATGTTATTTTAAAAAATCTTCTACACAAAAGCCTTACTCCTAAACTTGTGGACATACAGGAGCATGCAAACAGGCAAAAAAAAAATATTTATTCTAGAGTAGAAACTAACAGAAGCATCAGGTGTCTTTATAATTTGTTAAACCAAAAAGATATTACATTTTTCTGAAAGAATGTTTATTTGAAAAATCATGTTGTTTAATTTTGCCAGGTGAGTGTCTTGAACAAAGATTTAGCAGGTGAAAACATGTTTTAAATCTCCAGATAGCTGAAGAAGAATGGACTTTTTCTCAGGTTGTCCCATCATCTGGAATCCACCCATTTCTTCATCAATGCAGGGACAAACTGGGGAGCTCTTGGGTCATCCAGGAGTTAATGATTTTAGTGCATTTGGGTTAAGTCTGAATCCAGCAGCACCACAATTTTAACTATAGGACAAGGTGGACTTTGTTCCGTAAATCTCACATATAAATTGAATTCCGTAGTTTTTGATAGAATACAATTCTCCTCACTGACAGTGAGACTCAGCATTGTTTGTTCCCTGTGGTTGAAGGACAGTGTCCCTCTCAGGTGAGGCAGTACACTAGGCTGGGTCATGCAACCAGCCCCATGGCAAATCCCTCTGGTGGGATCTGGGTGACATTGCCATCCCTTGGGGCTACCAAAATCCCCAAACTGCAGAGATGCAAGGGGAGTTTAGTGAAGGGGAAGTGCTGGCTATTTAGGGCCATCTGTAAGGATTTTGTGTCCTGAGTTCTAACTGGGAGTGGCCTGGCCTTTGGTCTGTCCCAGTCTGGTGTGACTTGCTGCTGCTCCCAGTAACTGGAGAGGCACCAGTTGAGGCAGCCTGTCTGCCTGTTCTGGTCAGCTCTGACTGTGTGCTGGTGGCTGTCAAGAGAGGCAGGAAGGTCAGCAGTACAGACCCACACTTCTAGCCCTTCTGTAGGCAGAGAGACGGTGTCTAGGCATCTATGACCAAGCGTTGCCTGGTCACTGGCTCTAGCCTGGGGGACTCTGGGTCAACCTAGGTCTCCTCTTTTTGGTTCCCACTTCAGCACAGTAGTCACACTCCTACATGACATCTATGGCCCTCAGGGAAGAACAGCACCAGTAAGTCCCTTCGGCATCCCTTAAAGAACAAAGGAGGTGCTGTGGCCTAAAGAAGCAAATGGGCTAGTGCCCGCTGCAGCCGAGGCTGACAATAACATCAAAACATGTAATCAAGAGCAAATAGATCTATGTAGGAGAGCATCTGACAGAGGCCTCTGAGATGACCCCAGATGGAAGCTGCCTATCTTGTCACTGAATGCCAACAGTCCTTGCTACCAGAGAATTTTGTGAGGTGAAGACCATGGTTAGAGACCCAAGCAAACAACATCTATTGCTTGGATGACCACTCAGTGTTAACAGGAGTCACCTTCCCCCCTGTTTTGCAGCATCCCCATGAGAAAGGGTTGTGCCTTTCCCTGTCCCTTAGCTCCTGAAGGTGTCCCTTTACCTCTTGGTAAGACCTTCAAAAATCTGTCAGACCATGCCTAGGGCATCTATACCCACAGACGGGAAATTTCTTCTTTGGTGATTTATCCCACTTCTTGTGCCTACTCCTTGACTCAAGCATAATGACCCTGGCTAGAATCACACCAGACATAGATCTTCAAAAGCATCATCTATCTCCAGTGACACTTCTCTGCATATGAGCCTCTCCTGCCTGTAGGGCAAGGCAGATCCAGCATATCCCTTCCTATTAGGCATTGATAACTTATCATTAAGATTTTTTTCCTACATATAGAACCTGAATCTAGATCTTTATCTGACATCAGCTGACATCCCTATTACAAACAACCACGTTCTGATCAATCAATGCAGTAGTCCTTGTTAAATATGATCAGGACAGTCAGTGAAAGAGAATTCAGACTATTATCTACAGGTGAAATGACTGGGTTTTTTTCTGTTACTGAACAGCTCTATTTCTGTCGGTGATGTCAATGTTAAGTGTTGTTTCTCTTCCCTCTCAAACTTTTTTTCAGCTTGTCATGGATAAATAGTTATAATGTAAGGTGAATGATGGAGAATGCAAAAGTAGAAAGGCCTACTATAAAGCTCAGCTGGTTCTTATAAACAGAGAACAGTATAAAGGTTCAAGTAAATTGGAATTTAGAGATAAAATGATTGCATAAAAGGAACTGAATTAATGAATAAATTTCTAATCATCAATTTCTAAACATGAGTTCATTTCTAATCCTGGGCCAGGAAAGTGGAAAGTTTACCATACTATACTGCTGAACTACTGAGGAACAACACCAGGAGCTTAGTAATCTTTTGAGAAGAAAACTTATGAATCCTAAAATATGGTTTGTTTGGTTTTTTTTGCCAGCAGGTATAAAAATGCAGCAATGCATTAGAAAATCAATGCCTGTGAATCTTCTAGATATGTGGAAAATTGCAGTAAAAATATTTTATTATGGTATGTCTGGAAAGTGAATGTAAACACACAGGGGCAAAATATCAATAGGATAAGGGTTATAAAAACATCATGTGTTGCTAACAGTTACAGTGACAGGTCAATGAGATCCTACAGTTCTGAAACAGAGACAGGGACTAAATACTGATGACTCACAGACATGAAGCAAGATAGAGGGATAAATCACTGTCAGCTCCTAAAGGATACAATGACACATCTCCAAACCCAGCACATCCCCAGGCAGAACCCAGGAGGTGTGGGGAGAGGCTTGACACCCAATGCCTCAGTTCCAATATGCTGTTGCAAGTAGCTATGCACAGACTACCTGAATACCAGTGTCTTACTGCCTGCATGCTCACAAATTGCTTACACATATGTCTAGGGGCTTGTGGGTTTAAGAATGTGAGAGGCTGAAATTAGCTGTGTCTTAAAATATGTTCATCTTTCCTTCCTATGAGGTTTTGCATTGACCTTCATTGCTACTGCAGTGCTGTAACATTATTTCCTTCAGCACAGTCTGGCAATTTTTATGTTTCCGGAGTCTATAAAAGATATGTATACTGCTATAAGCAATTCAACATTTGTTCATTTAATTATGACCTGTGAGATTAAATGCTCTGTTTGTCAAAATGCGAGGTCCTCTTTAGTGCTAAAGTGTAAAATAAAACCATCATTTTAAAGTCTGGGTTCATTTCATCCTGACACAGAGTTCAAAAATAGTTCAGATGAATTGAAACCATTAGGAGACAGAATTAAATACCCCATGGTATTTCTCAGTATCAGACTATATAGAACTAAATTTACATATATTCATCCAGGAAAACAATTAAAATGCCTGAACATATACATTTAGAGCAATTTTAGATTCTTGAGATATTTGCATAGACCTGACATCACTGACACAGGATCTATAGGAGTTCTGTGAAATTACATCAGGAAGGATATCCTACAACATCTAAAATGCCTCTACACATCTAACTTTAAACATTTAAATGACTCTGCTCAGAGAATTTCCAGATATCTACAAAAAAAAAATGTTCAGTGTCAGGTGGGAGTTCATGGGTCATTTGAGACATCCAGACGGAGTAGGTACAAGGTCTATAACTAGAGATGACATTGACCATTGCAACACAGACTTCTGTCACCATCAATCCAGCAGCTGACCTTTCTATTTGAAAAAGCTGATTTGCCATGCAAAGATACCAATAAATTACTTTTTTAACAAACGCTCTGCACTTGAGTACATGTGGAATATCTAATGCACGGGGTTCTTTGTTCTGTCTGGTTGTCTGGTATCCTGTCCTTAAAAATAGCCTGGTTGCTATCCACACCCAACAGTTCCTTAGTTTTCATATGTTTTTGGCAGTAACAAGGATTCAAAAATCTTATTCTTATGGCAAACAGTAATTTGACAGAATCCATGGAAGTATCCTAATGTCCTCTACGCATGATGTGTATTTATTGTGTGATGGACCACCTGACTGTTGTCATAAACCCACTGTATTATTTTACAAACCTTCTGGTGTATCTCAATGATTCATAATAAACATAATCTATAAAATGTCTGAAGCCTTTTGTGGGAACAAGGACCACACAGAGCTGTGCATTTTAAATTAATGAAATATGCAATATACTTGCATGTAAGTATATTGAGTACACATGGGGTTAGCAATTTATTAAAGTTAAATATGTTTAACATTGAGGCTTAAATATCTGTTCTTTACAAAGTCTTAGCGAAGAGTTCAGTCTATGCAAAGAGGTCACTGTGCTTGTCAAAACATACTGGATTCTTGTTATCACTGACAAGAGTCCATCCTCTGGCTGTTTCTATCCTTTGTCAGTGGTCTCTTTTATTGGTGTTCCATCCTCCTTCTCCCATATGCAAAGCTTCAACCAGTGAGTGCACCTGGCTGAAAGTTTTTCCTTCTTTATCCTGAAAACAAAATAGTTTACCAGAGTGATATGGGAGATACTTGGAAATCCAGCAACCATACTGACAATGACAAAGATTTTTAAAACCCTTCTGCAAGGATAAAGCCAGAACGTTAATATTGTGATGTTAAGATATTAACAATCACCCACTCATATCCTCTTCTAGTGAAAGAAAAGAGTAGGATAAGAATTTAATCATCAAATCAAGCACTAATTACAATTAGTGAAAATGTCAGAGCAATAGATGTATAAGCACTCAAGATAAGTACAGTGATAGAAAAGATGTTATCATATTCCTAGAGCAGTAATAATTTTCCTCTCATGCTTTTACCTAGGTTTTTTTTTTCTGTTCTAAATTTTAAAGTTTCTGAATTTAGGTGTTGAAGAGGCTTAAACTCATAAACATGCTCAATGAAGATTGTTGAGGGTATTAAAGTCTGTTTTGTAACCTCAGTCTTTCAGACTCACATCTTCTGCCTCTATAAATTTAAAAACATCCTTTTTGCAAACAAAAGCAGCTGTTTTATTTTTAATACCATTCAGCAGTTAATAATTGAAAGTAGATACAACCACATTTTTCAAGTCAAAAGTATACTAAATTAGTAATGATCTGCAGTAACTTGAAATACATTCTTTCTTTTTCCTTTTTTTCATTTTAAATAGGTGTTCATAACCAAAGATGTTTTCTTAGTAAACACAAGTAATCGGCCTTATCTCTAAACCATACATAATGACATAATACATGACTTACAGTTATTGCCTTCTTTTCAGACTCTGACCGCATTTCAGGGCTATCCACTTAAAATGTACTTTTCATTAATTCCATCCACACTTTTTAGTCTGTCAGGTAGCTGTTAGATCTCCAGTGTATCAACACTTAGGTAGTTCTTTACCTTTTGTTGTATATTTGTTTTCAAAATACATCCATGGGAATAGTTAAAGTAAACTGACAGCTTATGTTATATAGTTAAAGTAAACTGACATATATAGTTAAAGTAAACTGACAGCTTATGATGTACATACATATTTTTGCAGTGACCTGTTTTGAAATTGACAACATATTGTTCTCAGACATTAAGCACTTTGGGAATTATTTCCTGTTTAGCAATGTCAATAAAAGGTACATCTCTATTAAAGCTAATTTTGGGAAGATGATGGAGGTCTGCCTGCATAACTAACTTGCTACCAAAAAAAACCCAAACCCCAAATCAAAATAAACAAACAAAAATAATGTATTAAGTAGCTCAATACAAAATATTGTCAAGATATGAGCTACCAGCTATGCATTGTAGACAATCTGTGATCTATTTTTCAACTTCATTCTCTGGCCCACTTTTTTCATAGCCTTGTAGACATATTCTAATGTCCTTTCTCTTGTTATTTACTGTAATGGTGGCAATTTCCATGTTGAGGCCAAGAACACATCCATCTGTGAACTGCAACTTATCTATGCCAATACTGCAGGATTCAAAACAGGCAAAGAAACAAAAATCCAGCATACAAGAGTTTGAGAGACTGAAAAGTGATATTTTACAGAAAGAGAGATTTGCTTGGGTCTTTAAGAGATTTTATAGATGTATTGTGCAAAAGAATATACACGTGATGATTCTTGGAACTTCAAGGTGTTCAACTCCCACATATAATTTAAATGTCTGTGTAAGGTACCCTGTTTGAGTGAGTTTCATCTCATATGACTCGAAAGACAGAATTAAACTTCACCTTTTGATAACTGGAGGTATGTGCATTCATATAAGCTAGGGGTGTGATTCATTTGGCAGCACACAGGCATTCAATAATGCTTGTGATGATGTTCATCTGAACAAATGTAGAGCTGGGATTCAACTACCTAAACATATATATATACACATATATATTCCGTTGCTTCTGGAGAACTGGGAAGCATTCAGAGTATAAATCCCCTCTTTGAAGTCACAAATAGGAGAACTGCTGGTCTGAACACAAGACTGTTGGCAACCTCAGTGACAACTTGGACAAGGTGGTAAGTGCATGCTTTAGAATCAACAAGATGACTGTGGCAGACATGGCAGGCAGGCCATGCCTGGAACTTTGGCCTAAAAGGCAGAGCAAGCTCTGAAAATGCAGGGGCCTTTAAAACCATTTTTAATAGAGGTTTCATGTCTCAGAAAGTATAAACTAATCAATGAGAGAAAAAAATTAAACCATCTTTTAAGCAAGTTGTTAAAGTAGTATGAAGTTCACCATTTTGTGGCTAATAACAAAGTAAAAGCCTCCATCATACAGCATTTTAACACGATAGTGACAAATGAGATGTGAAGGTATTTTATAATATGCATCAATTTTCACTACACTGATGAGCTTTTAGAGTTCATGAAGGGATGAAACTTCAGCTTCCATAGAATGGTTGGAACCAGGCTTAAGGACATAAACTGTGTTAAATCTGCAAGGGTCTGTAAAAAGAGCTGTGGGGATCAGTTTAAAATTACAGGATTTTCTTCTTTGAAGAAGAAAGGATACTGCATCGGAGTGGTTAAAACAAGAGAAAGTTGAGAAATATTACAAATAGATGCTCATGGATGGAATTTTCATAATAGTGACATATATGTGCACTGCTTAATAAACTATGGTCCCAAAGCAATTGTGGGGACATTTAGCCATGACAAACTTCAAAAAATGAACCCTTACAGGTACAGAGTATACAAATCAAGAATATCACTGTAAAAGGAAAGGAAGAAAGAAACAGCTTCTGACTGGCAAAATGCGTCATTCTCATTTTCACAGCATTCTCCTGAAAAAACTGTCTGCCCTAGGCCTGGACGGACATACACTCTGCTGAGTAGAATACTGGCTGGATGGCCAGGCCCAAAGAATGGTGATGAATGGAGTTAAATCCAGCTGGTGGCTGGTCACAACTGATGTTCCTCAGGGCCCAGTACTGGGACCATTTCTGTTTAACAATTTTATCAATGATCTTGATGAGGAGATTGAGAGCACCCTCAGCAAGTTTGCAGGTGACACCAAGTTGGGTGGAAGCATTGATCTGCTTGAGGATGGGGAGGGTCTACAGAGGGACTTAGACAGACTGGATTAATGAGCTTCAACAAGGCTGAGTGCCAGGTCCTGCACTTGGGCCACAACAACCCTGGGCAATTCTACAGGCCTGGGGAAGAGTGTCTGGAAAGCTGTCTGCCAGAAAGGGACCTGAGGCTGCTGATGAACAAGCTGCTGAATATAAGCCAGCAGTTGTGCCCAGGTGACCAAGAAGGCCAACAGCATCCTGGCTTGTATTAGAAATAGTGAGCCCAGCAGGACAAGGGAGGTGATTGTCCCTCTGTACTCAGCATCGGTGAAGCTACACCTCAAGTACTGTGTTAAGTTTTGCGCACCTCAGTAAAAGAAAGATATTGAGGTGCTGGAGCAGGTCCAGAGAGGAGCAGCTAAGGTGATGAAGAGCCTGGAGAACAAGTCTTATGAGGAGTGGCTGAGGGAACTGGGTTATATAGCCTGAAGGTAAGGAGGCTGAGGGGAGACCTTATCACTCTCTAAAATTACCTGAAAGAACATGGTAGAGAGGTAGGTGATGGTCTCTTCTCACAAGTAACTAGTGACAGAACAAGAGAGAATGTCCTTAAGCTGCATCAGAGGAGGTTTAGACTGGACATTAGGAAAAAATTTTCACTGAAAGGGTTGTCAGGTATTGGAAGGGGCCGCTCAGGGAGGTGGTTGATTCACCATCACTGGGTGTGTTTAAAAGCTATATAGATGTGGTGTTTGTGAATATGGCTTAATGGTGAACCTGGTAGAGTAGGGTTAATGGTTGGACTCAATGATCTTAAAGGTCTTTTCCAACATAAATGATCCTATGATTCTATAAAAAAAACAAACAAACAAACTACAAACAAACACAAATTAAAAAAAAAAAAAAAAAAAAAAAGGCATGGCTGCCCCCAAAAATCAAAAAAAGGAAAAATAAAAAGGAAAAAGGCCCAAAAAAAAACCCCATCTCTTTGACCCCTATAGCGAAGCTTTTTCTGTCGATTCCCCAGGGGTATGTTGTGTCTAAAACGGCAAAACAGATTCTGAAGTAGCTGAGGGTTTAAAAATCATTGTTATCTGTGATAGTTAGGGTCCGGCGTTCGGAAGTTTTTTGCGCTGTACGGGAAGACAGGGACAGCTTGATAGCCAATAGCGCTTGCTTTATGAGGTAAGCAGACGGATGTGACGCCGTAGAACCTAGGCTATATAATGCGGTGTTACCCACCAATAAACGCCATTTGCCGTCCACCGCATTGGTGTCTGCGTGTTAATGACCCATGCAGCCATAAAATAGCTGTGTCACCGTTTCCCGGACCAGGCCTCACAGTAGCATCCCCATAGAGGGGCTACAGTTATCAGAAGACCCATGCCTCAGTAATTACAGATAAACATTTGCATATGAGAACACAGCCGGAGTGCCCTCCCTGACACTCCTCTGCTTCCCACTGTGGGCTATCCTAGGACTGTGAGGAACAGCCATTCCACCCTCCCTGCACACACTCACACACACGCGCAGACACACATAGAGCCTGGAGAAGGGCAAGGATAGAGACAATCTCCCCACTTACTGAAGTGACGCCTTCTCTTGATGCTTATCCACAGCCGACCCAGCACCAAGGCTCCTAGGCATTCAGGAAGATTTATCCTAAATACCCAAATCAAAGAGCTGGGGCACCTGTGAAACAAGCAAGCCCATGGGCTGTACATTCATTCTAAAGGCAGGTCTTCCCCTGCTGTTAACTATGATAAGGTATGATGGTTCTCCTGCTGGTTAAATATTGTGTATCCTAGTTGGGGTTAATTGGTTTTCCCACAGAAGGCCTCTCTTTTCTATAATTTTATAGCACTTTTACTTGTAGTTATTTAGCAAGTTTAGAAAATATTTATAATTTACACATCTTGTGTAGCAACCAATCTCAGAAAATTATTTCATATTTGAACCAATACAGTGTGTTTTTTCTCCAGGTTAAGATTATCATTCTTTTAAGACATGGTCTTTTACTAATGTTTTATCATGTATGGCTCTAGATCACTTCAATATATTCTGGGTCACACATACATTCTTATTCTGGGGTTCACATTTTTTTCAAGGTCCCTGGAAATTAGAATTATTTAATAACTACATAAATCCACACACATGTATTTGTATTTATATGCATATGCACATACATGTGCATATATTTATATACATACATTCATACATGTGTATCCATATATTTTTCTAAACCACTTCTTATTAATATTTTCACACATGTTAATAGCAATAATGCAATTTATTTACTTAAATATGTTTCTCTTTAGACTCTAACATGACTGCTGCCATCAGCAGTCTCAACATCTTTTTTGAGAAGCCAGAACTTTGGGTAAGTACGTTGCCTTGAAAAGATTCCAAGATGCTGAATCATACAGAATTCAAATTATATGCCTAGAAGTGACAAAATAGTTCAGCAGTCCAAAGAACATTAAGGTGTATGGTTCCAGAGTCTCAGCATTTTTAACCAGAAATGGAGATCACTGAACAGTTTATCATGCTGAGGCAGTTATCCAAATTAAGTAGTATTAAAATTCAAAACTAATTTTAGGAAGAAATCCAAATGTAAAAAACATACCATAGTGGAACTTACTCAAAGGTGTACTTTATAATATGAAGGTTACAGATGGGCATTTAGTAATTTACAAATGTTACTTCTCAACATAAACACTATTTCAAACTGTAATACTTATTGTTAAAAATGCATTTTGTAATGTCTCCTTAAAGAACTAAGATAGGATTTTTTGTAAATGTTAGAAAGACTAATTAATCATAAAATAATATTGCACCTATATTCTAGACATCCATTAAGATTCTTACTTTGTTATTTTTGGTACCAAAATAGCACAGTTTAGCAAAGATACGTTTGCTGTCTTGAAGCCTTTACTGTCCAATTAATTGAAGATTCAACTATCACATATTAAAGAGTAAGGGACACATTTAAGGCAAAAGAAGAGTACCCAGAATGGCATTATATCATTATGTGAAATAGTTATATGCATCAGGCAATGATTCTAGATGGTTTCTTCTTTCTCTTTCGACTCAAGATTTAAAAAAAAAAAATTAGGGTTAGTTTTATGTGGTTTTATTCCAACTGGAATATGTAGCAGAATTTGAAATGACTTAGACTTTGTCATAACTGAGCACTAATAAAAGCCTAAACTTTAAGATACGAGTTTATTAATCAATAAAAAATTATCAGCTCTTTTCTGAGGATTAAAAGCTCTCTAGTCACTTCATTGGTACTTAGTGAGATGAAATTAATTGCTACAGGGTCCTGCTTTTGTATCTTCTTTCTATCCTTCTCACTACATCCCACACACCTATGTGTTGTCAGTCATAGTTTAACAGGGTCCATTTTACAACCCTGAAATCAAGCCACATGGTGTGGCTTGGCCTCTCTACTTAGATCTTTTTTTTTTTTTCTCTCAAAAAGTGAAGTAGTTTCAACAATACAGCTCCATCCCATTTTAGACCCTGAAGTTTGACAATGTGCTACATAGGGCTACTGCAACTCTGCCCTGCAGGAATGATTAGTGACTGAGGACCAGTGGACACACTAACAGATAATGGACTCATCAGTGCTTAATCCTGTGTCTTGTCTATGTTAAGTTCCCTAGAGAAATCATAGCCTCAAGATGTAAAACTATTGCTGAGTACTACTGAGTCTAAGTGGCATGTGTGGTTGGCATTCACACTGTTTATGACTCTGGGATAGGTATGTCTGGTAGAGAGTGAGTTGGACTCATTTGGAAATAGGGAATTAATTAATTCTTCATTCTAATTAGGGATAATAAATGATACACCTCTTAAGTGTACTCTGGGCTTCCTCTTCCTTTTAGTAATATCATCTGGATAGCCCTATCTAAGAATATATTATACATTAGCTAAAGAAGAGTCTTCAAAAGAAAAAAATAAGACCCACTTATAACCCACTCCTTAATTTCTACAGGTTAACAGCAGAAAAAAAAAATTGTATCATGAATAGCATGTTATCAACTGTATCTGAGTAATATGAGATATTCAGAAGCATAGGTAAGAATGTAACGAGTAAACCCCCCAAATTTTATGAAAATACTAAAAGCTTTTAACTCAGAAAGAAATAATGAGCTAATTAACTAATGGACTTCAGAAGAAGAGTAGGAGTCAGGAGGTTAGATTTTCCTCTATAGCAATGTATATGTCAGGAAGGAAAGAAGAGCTCATTCCACTTATAGAGATTCATGATTGAGAAAATGAAAAATCAGAATGCTCAAACTGTAATTTAATCCAAAGATTAATCTTAATACCTCTCATTTTACAAAAAGGAGCTGAAAATTGTCTTATTTGGTAAAGCTGAATGAAATATTTGTCTTTATTTTTGTCCTCATACTTACAGATTGTATCCTAATTTGCGTGTCCTTTGGTTCATCTCAGTTTTAACCCATTTTGATGTAATTACTTGTTCAGGGAGCAGTATAAAATATTAGAAAGCAGATGGTGCGGGTTTCCTTGCCTTCACTTTCTAAACATAACTGTTTAAAATTTGTAAAAGCTTTCTGAGAGACAAATAATTTGAAAAAGAAGACATAAAAGACAATATTTCAATTCACTTGGTGTTTTTTTTAACAACTTAAATTGGTCATTCTCTTTGTTCAGTAAGCTATTTATCAGAAATTGGGAGTGAAGTGTTGTCATATTTCCTTGCAATACAACAATCATATTAAACTGCAAGAATTAAAACCTGTTACTCAAAACACTTCTGCGAAATGACTGCTGCTTTCAGCTTGACTTTATACATAAAACACATGTGTAGGCGTATCTACATACATGTATGTTTATTTATTTTCTCATATACAAGAGAAATTCCTACAAAAGAGCCTGCATAGTTTTGGAAGTCAAAGTACCTCATGGCATGGATGAGAAAATTCAAAGAAAATAACTTTACAATTTAACCACATTCCTAAGTGAGATGTATAAATCAGGAGCTCTAAGAAATGAACACCTTTCTTTTCTGAGTGTGAGGAAAGCTATCTGAACTGTAGAGACGTCAAATATTCTTAGAATATGTGTCAGTTATAAGTCACCATTGCCCTATTTTGCTCTCATAATCAGAAGGCAATCACTCATGCTACTCTTTTCTTAATAATAGCCAGAATTTCAGTAATCAGTTCTAACAGAAGCTAGTTCCTCCAAAGGGAGCTAGAGGCAAAATGAGGTGAACAGCACATATCTTGGGGGATTACTCATTTTGATAAAAAATCTCAAGCCATAAATACAAAGGGATGTTCAGTGAAATGTTTCAGTAAAATGACTGCTGTGATCTAACTGTATTGAAATGAAGTTCATCTCCAGTACTTGGATATGCCACCTTCAGGTATTTTACTTATTATACACACACGTACTTAGAGTTCTGCTTTATCTAACTGACCATGTAGACCCTGGACAGTTATTATGAATTATTTGAGCAGTCTCTTCCCTTCCTTTTCAGAAAAAGGATTTATAGGATTTTTGAATATTACTACTGGGGTTTGAATTTAAATCAAACTTTTAAAAATAATTAGAAATGTCTTAAACTTAAGCATTTGGAATTTTTTGCCTAAGAATTTTAATTTTATTAATATTCGGATGTTTATTCTTCTGTGACATCACATTTAGTGCAATTGTTCCAAGACCAGAAACCATTAACATTTAAGGTCCAAAATAATGTTTAAAATGTGTTAGTCCAGCTATATCCAAATATCCTTCAGGTTGCTGTAACCCGTCATATGTATTAGGATCTCTGTATCCAATGAGCAGTATTGTTGAAAGGGGCCTGAGGTTCCTGGTGGACAATAAGCTGCACTTGAGTTGGCAGTGCACCACAGCAGCAACAAATCAAATCAGAAACTGGGAGTAATTCCTGTTCTGTTTTTTTTAGCAAGAAGTGATGAGCTAGTGATTCCCTATTCACTTCTCCTAAATGCATATGGGTAGTAGTATGAGAAACAGTAATGACTGATACTTTTCTGCAGGTGGGATTTGGTGAAAGTCTGCATCGACTGCACATGCAGTCCATGCTTAGTGCATGAGGGAAATAATTCTTGGGAAAATAGCATTCTGGTGGGCATGGGATACCCTAGTCCCAAGGGAAGAGCTGCCTGTAATGCAGATCACTGCATGGAGAATCTTGACACACCAGAAAAGCTGTAACTCCATGTGGGGGAAGGGAAGACAGTATTTGTCCTGGAAGAGTTTTGGATGAACCTGTCCATATCTTTTCTTTAACAGAGCTTTCTGTACCACTCTGTTCCTTGCAGAAAATACTTTCACTGAGTGAATATGCAGCAGTGAATGGGAGAGAAGTCGGAACATAATGTTCCTGCAGTGTTCTTGGATTAGACTAAGTAGGAAATTTTATGAGGTAAGTATGAATGACTGTAGATGTACTGAGATAAAATGCTTAAGTCCTGGCAGTCTTTTTTTTTTTTTTTTTTGGCACTGATGCTTGATGATGCTCTAGCTCTGCCTCTTAGTGATATACTTTGCCTGAAAAGTAAAACATGAGTGAGAGCACAGGTGTTTGTCACACAGCTAATAAGTGTCATCATTAAAACAACATATTCTAATTTTTATGGTGAGAAATTGTTGACAACAATTGTTGTGGGATTTTGTTCACTGACATATCTACATGTGCAGTCTTTCCTTTTAAGCACAGACGTATGATGTTTGTCATAATATCATAACTGTAAGGAAAATCTTCTGTCTTAAGGGGTGATTAGCATATTTCTTTTTGTCCTATACATTTTTGATATATAATCAGTTGCAGAAGAATATCCTGCCAAGTATTACCTGTCCTGTGTCGAAGAACTCAAGGCACAGTTGTCAAGGTAAGGCACAATGGATTGATTTTGGACTGTGCACACTGGCATGGGAATAGAAGTAAAAAGACTGAATTATCTTCCAATGCAACTACTACTCTGAGACTTCACCAAGGCTACATTGTACAAAGCATACATGTCAACTTATCCTAGAGTAGCTTGGGGGTCTTTAACATACTGCTGCATCCTGTCGTCAGTAAATGGTCTTATGCATCTAAATATGTCTGTCTTTCAGATGTAATAAAGAGATATTTTACAAAAAAAATAATAAAATCCTCTCTAAGTCATCTATGCCATTACTTAGTTCTGATCGTTGCAACAAAAATTCAGAAAATGTGTATTATTTCTTTACCATTACAGACTACACACATGTCCACTGGAATTCAGGGCTCCAAGCATGGAGCAACTATACACCATGCTGTATAAGGCTGAATCCTATGACATTAAAAATAAAATGTTTATATTAACAAAAACTTGATCAGTAAGTATACATTTCAAGAACAGATTTAGCAGGGGATGAGGGGACTTTAACCCCTCCATGCTCTTTTAATGCCAATTCTACTCTGAGGAACTACTGAAGGATATACATGTATGGTTCATTTTCTGGAATTTCTACTTAAGTATATATGTCATTTTAAGGCTTGCTTAGAGCCATGGGAGTGATTTATTATTTTCGTAAAATTTATCATCAGAAAAAAAGCATCTCTTGTAACGATTTCTAAGAATCAGTCCTCAGCGCTCTAGGCACAGTTTTTGTCAGGGTATTTGCATGTCCTTCTCTACCGAGATTTAATACCTCTTCTGGGATAGCAATTTCTAGATTCACTGTGGATACAGCAATTTTTCTTTTAATTTTGCCCATGTAAGGCACTCTCTCAATAGTACAGAAAATATTTAATATTCAGTGGTTGAGGGCAGACATCTTGCTACAATATTGAAATGTAGCTAGATGTTACACTGCTTTTTGCAGTGTAAGTGAAGACAATACAACCAAAGAAAATAAAAGCCGTAACACTAGTCTAGTTTCCCCACTGCTTATGTTTCTAGCATTACTGATTTTCTCTCAGAGACTGCATTTCTTCATGCAGTTTACATATGCTAAATACTTCCCTCAGCACTCACTGAGTACCGCTGGTTTTTGAAGCAGTCTCAGCATGAAGGGCTGGTAACACATCCTTTGGTAGCCAAATCTTTTCCCCCACATCTTCTGTCTGTGGCATACAGGAGTTTTCAGGTCTGACAGCCTCATTTTCATGACAATAATCCTATAGGAACATCTCTAGTCCCAGTGCAGTTTACTCCCTTGTTTCTCTCCAGTTATTTTTGCTCTTGTTAGCTATCAGAAATACAGATAACTTTGTGTTATTTATCCTGAACATCTAAAGAATGTTTTTAGAAAAACAAAAGGAAACATAGTATATAGTATCAATTTCTTATAAGAAGTTTATACCAAATGCTTTACAAAGTAGTCTAAACTGATGTTTAAAAATATTTCAAACAAATAAACAAAAAAAACATAGAAAATTATTAGGAAAGGAGCAAAAACAAATGAAGAAAGTGCACTATTTCACTTCAAGTCCACATGTACTTCAAAATTAAATATTGTATTCAGTTATTGTTCTTCCATTCTCAAATAGTATTTAACAGATAGAGAAGGCAGAAACAGTCCCTGATAGGTGCAAGAATGATGGAGAATTATTTCCATTAAAGTACCAATTAATAGATTAGGTCTCTTCAGTCTGGAAAAGAGACAACTGACTGGAAAGATAATCAACATTTTAAAATTATAAATGGCCTGGAGAGGCTGGATGGGGAAAATTTGTTTATTGCTTGCAGTACAGGAATATGAATATGATTTGGGGTGCTGTGTTAGAACACATAAGAGGAGACATTTCCTTACATAATTGTGAATAGATACCTATTTTCCATAGGGAACAGGAATAGCTTTCCTTATGATGTTTTGGATATAAAAATTTTACATGGGTTCAAAAGGTTCTTGAATTTAATGATATAGGAAAATACATCATTTGGCTTCAGCTGTTTCTGAACCACAGAAGACTGTTCTAATGTTGTCAGAGTATACAGGCATGAAAATCTTTAGAAGACTGCCTTGAACTTATACTCCTCAGGTGTCACTGCTAATCTGTGTCAAAAATGGGACATGGACATAGGTCTTTTAGTCTGATGTGGAAAAAACATTTTTCTCTTTTTTTATGCAACGGGTAAGCAGATCATATCACAGTTTTATCTAATATTTGTTTGCTAAAACTGTAGTTAAAAGCTAAGGTCATTATATGTAGCATTTTTCTTCCCTGAAGTGGTTAAGAACTGTATAGAAACATTAAACTTATTTACTTTAACATATTTTATCTGTCTTTTTCAGGTCTGGTTCTTTAAATGTGTGTCATAAGACTTTTTTCTCCTCTGCTTTTGTCTCTATAATTTACAGACATTTGTCAATGTCACATGAACTGCACAGTGATGTATTAAAATGCTAAATGTTCCATATTTAAAATGTTAAGTGTGTCCATGAAATTGTATTATCTTATTTCCTGGAGATGAGTAAAAATAAATACCTGAAAAACTAACTTCCTAGGATTCTTACTTGTTTTATTTTTTTCACATTTATAGTTTTGCCAGTAGCAGTTCATACCCAGATAGGCAGAGACAAAATCTAAAAATAACCTGTCTCTGAACATTCTTAAATTACCATGGGTCAAAACAGTTATGAGGCTCAATGCAGAGAAAAGAGACAAAATACAAAGCCCACATACATTCATGGTAAGCTCTGTCTATGTGTAAAGTCGAAAGTATTTATACAGAAGAGAGAAACGGGGATTTAGGTGTTTACAGAATCAGCATTATAGTGCATCCTACTCCATAAATATTTGTTTACATAGCTAAGAAAAATAAATTAAAAAATTAAAAGAAAATATAGTTCCATCCACATATATATGAACATTATAAGAAATTGTGACTCCACCCCCCCCAAAGTATTGTGTATGATATAAAATCATTTGATTTTCATTTCTTATTCCTGCTTGTCTGAATGCACAAATGTGAATTCTAAAAAGAAGAAAAATATTTGGTAAAAAGATCTGACAGAAATGGGAGCAAGTAAGAGTATCTCTTTAGGCTGTTGTTCAACAAATAGTGCTGTTGAATCTATGTGATCCTGCTGGAACGTATTTGAAGATTTTCAATGAATCTATAGTTGCATGGTTGAGTTGTGAACAGTTGCTGGGAATGAGTAAAACCATGAGACTGTGGCTGGATGCTGGATGAGGCATCAACATTACCAGCCCAGTACTGTACCATCCCATAAATAGCAGAATATCGTTCTTGTTGTTATGCAGGAATATTTCTGCAGCTTCTCTATTTCCAAGGTTAGCACCAATCTCATTAGAAAGCTTTTACTGGATGCAGACTCTTCCCTCTTTTGTCAGGGCAACATGTCTTGTTTCCTACAGGGTCAGAATTATCAGTTCTTTGCTTGGTTGTGGCTGTCCAAGAAGGATCATCCCTTCAAGGAGAATGGGGGAAAGAACTTTTTCTCTGGCAAAGCCCTGTGATATAGCAAAGATGGAAGGATGGACTTATATCCTGGGTCAGACCTGACAACTTGTTGGCAAAACATGCAAGAATAATGGTGTATCCAGAAATTAACACAGCATGAAAATAGTAATAAATAAACAAACAAAATAAGCTTACTGTAAGGATGTCTTACCTGGGCAAGCAGCTTTCTGCTCTTCATTTTGGTACTGTGAAAATTTGATCCTCCTTAATCAGCAAATATATATAATATTCATTACTTAGCAAAAATATACATATGTTTAAACTGCTATCAGTATTAAATAATTATGCATAGAAAATAACTGCATTTATTTACCAGATCTAAGCATTTTAAATAAAGCTAAAATTGTAATGAGAATATTCTTTAACTCCATAGCATTTTTATTTTTTTTTTCTTAAGTGCCTAGTAGCTGATCAAAATATCCTTCATGTTATCTATAATTAGTGCAATTATATTACTGTTCTGGTCTAACCCCAGTGACAACTATGGAACACACATTCACTCACTCATTCATCTCCAGTGGGATGGGGGAGACAATCTCATGGGTAAAAGTGAGAAAACTTGTTCGCTGAGATAAATTCATCTTAATTGCTAAAGCAGAAGTTGTGCACACAAGCAAAGCATAATAAAGAATTAATTCATCACTGCCCATCAGCAGATAGGTGTTCAGCCATCTCCAGGAAAGCAGGGCTCCATCATGTGTAATGGTGACTAGGGAAGACAAATGCCATCCCTTCCTCTTCTTCTTCCAGGTTTATATGCTGAGCAGGATACCATATGGTATGGAATATCTCTTTGGTCAACAGGGGTCAGCTGTCCCAGCTGTGTCCCCTCCTGACTCCTTGTGCATGCCCAGCCTATGCACTGTTGGGGTGTTGTGAGAGACAGAAAAAGGCCTTGACTCTGTCTAAGCACTTCTCAGCAATAGCTAAAATATCCATGGGCTATCAGTGTTTTCAGCAGAAATCCAAAGCATAGCTCCATACTAACTGCTATGAAGAAAATTAACTCTATCTAAGCCTAAACCAGCATAATCTCATTAACTTTTCCTACCTTTATTATAGGTAAACTGATCATGTTTCAATGCAAATCAAATAATTAAATTAATTACATTAATTAATGTAAAAAATTTTAGGGATGTAATATGCTTAGCTTTCTAAAATGGCACTAGTTGCTCTGGTTTAGGCAGCCAACTAAATCCAAGTATTTTTAATAGTCTACAGCACCTAGACTTTTCACTGCACAGTTAATTTAGCTCTGAACACATGCATGTTTAGTTGATTACCTTTTTTTCAGTATGAATTTGCTAAACATAGGAAATTAAGTTATGTGTGATCTTTAATGCAATTACTGGTTAAAACCACCTCTAAAACTAAATCACTGAGTCATACCTCAGTGACTATCACTTTACATAGTATATTCCTATTCCATGTTGTTCCAGGTAACATTTGTTGTTCCATTTACATTTGTAGGGAAATTGCATAATGTTTTTATTAATTTGAGAATTATATTAATAGAATAGAATAGAATAGGGAGACATGGAAAAAAAATAATGAGAATAATGGAAAAATACAGCTCGCAGTTTGGAAATTGAATGGAGAATCAGGCTCATTCAGCTTCAGCTTTGCCCACCACTCTTTTTTTCCCAAAGTATCAAGCCATTATGAGTACATAATGTGAAAGCCCAAGAAAGTTGTTGGACACTAATACATCTAAATCTATCTGAAAATATTCAGTGGGATGCTAGGTAATGAATCTTTTTTTTAATTTTATTTTGGTTAATTGCTTGTTTGTTTTATTTAAGTGTTTCATTGATTTTATTTGGAGTTATCTACACATATGCTGGAAAAGAGTACATAACATATTTCAATACAGACTTCTAAGATCTCTACATATGGTTATTAAATACATTGTAGATATCTTATTCTCATCGTGAAATTGTAGATTCGAAATTTTCTAATCTTTTGTCAGGCATAAATATCACAGTAGAGCATTTTTCATACTCATAAGGTCCATAAAGGTGTGTTATTGACTTCTGAATAAAGGACTCATTCCATTTCAAACTTTTCTTGTGGATACACTTATTTTATTTGTTTTATATAATTAATTTTATTTGAATGAAGAACAGAAACAACCCATCAATTAATTTGTGAGTTTAAATCACAAATATTGGCAGGGTTGAAAACAGAGTGGTAAAGGAAATGCACTAAAACCAGAAGAAACTAGGGTGTCAGGACAGGAAAGCTGTGGGACTTTTTAAAAATACCTCAATAAACTTTTTTTGTTCTCTGCACATATTCTGTTTTTCTCTTGGCTAATCCTCATATTTCTAATTCAATATCCTTGTCTGCCAGACAGTTCTGTGTATTTACTGTGATGCAAGTGAAAAGGTACTTTTTAACATTCACTCTGCATTGTTTTCCTTTCATTTCCAGTTATGCTCACTGAGTCTGTAATCTGAAATCATCTGGAAACAATTTTTCTCTTATTAACTACTCCATTTAACAATGTGAGCACTTTAATATACTCTTACTCTTTTCGAGTCATCTTTTCTTTTTTCCTTTTCTTTTTTTGAATGAAAAGAAGACTTTTAAAATCTCTGCAATTGCCATTTTCACCAGGACAATCTTACTGTGGAATTTTTATCTGCATAAAAACTACACTATAGGTTCTTATGAAATATATGAAAATACAAAAATACTTGGATGACAAATCATGCTGGTTAATCAGAGGTATAATTAACATGCTTGCAGATATTAAAGCACTCATCATTAACAGGAAATCAAAGAAACAAAGAGTGCTGCTTCTGATTAGTTGGGATAAGTTACCTCCCGTTACTATTTTAATTAATGATTCAACTAATACTGTATTCCAATTGTTAACATAAATAACTCTGAAGATAAAAGCTATTTTTCAAAGACTGAGAATTAAAACATTCATTTTTTTCCTGTTCATGGTTAGGAGGCAGCCAATACTATTTGGATGTAAAGATAAAGTCATTGCACAAATAGACTTTTGCTTATAAATGAGAAGTAAAGGCAAAGCCACGGGAGATTTGAAGCAAAAATGAAAATGAAGAGTAATTGAAGCTTAGTTGCTGTTTTGGGTTTGGTGTTTTTTTTGTGTGTTTTTTTTTGTTTGTTTGTTTGTTTGTTTTTCCTGAAGAATAATACCTATGAAAAGAGATTAATTACGCACAGGATAGTGAGAACAATTTAGCTATAATCAGTGGGTTACTGTCAATGAGGAGAATCTAGACAGGGAATGAAATTACTACTATTGCCATCAATGAGAAATTAAAGGGTACATGGTAATTAATGTGGATTGGGGCACCTCAGGATTAAATGGAAAACTGTGTAACTACTAAAAAGAGAGGAATGAAAACTCCACAGTTCTTCTGGAAATTGTTCAATTAAACTATATTTTTAATTATGCTTTTCTCTGCTGTCCAGCATGGTGGAATGATATGATTTAACATAAGTGCTAAAAGTAGAAACCAGACATATTTATGTCAGACTGTCCAAAACTACGGAGAAAAATTTCAAATTATTTTTTTTTACTTTCTGGACACATTATACTCCATGCTGTATGAAACATTAGTTTACTCTGCACATTTTGCAAGATTACCGTAATGAATTTTTAATGTGCAATAATGTTAAAAGGCACTAGAACTAGAAACACAGGTGCAATTCCTGTATTCTCTTTTTAATCATGGTGACTGTCAATTTAAAATGCATATTAGGACTAATTTACAAATAAATTATCTAATGACTTTCAAAATATGAAAGAAAAACCATGAACAAATTATTACTATCACCTCCAAACAGTTTATTGTAAAGGAAGGGGAAGGGGAAAGGGGAAAATTCTAGTTTAAATGATTCATTGTCTTAGTGAATGCTAGCTTTGGTTTGCATATTTAATGTTTATTTCCTGCATAACCTCATTTGACAAGGAACACTGAAATGTTCACGGGGGAAATTTCAAAACTAATTAATTAAATCATTAGAAACTTTTAGTTTTTCCAGCAAAATAAAAAATGAATATATAATCTTACTTTGCATCATCTACTTTGTTTTTTATTGAGGTTGCATTAATACTGGACATAAAGTAAAAAAAGATCTAATATATATTCAGTTTATTGTTATTATTCAATTGTTTTTAAAAATCAGTAACATCCTAGTCTTAAACAATATCTATTTATTGACTATTTTCATGTTTGTGTATTTATTCAATCTCTAGGAAGTTTCTGATGCTGTGTATCACTTCAGTCAGGGAACTTTAATGTTTTTTTCTGTGTAAATGTGACACCCACATGATAAAAAGTATTTACTGGTTTATTAAATATTCTTGTTAAAAGAAAAACAATGAAGCAAAGGTGGAGGGTAAAAGAGATAGAAAATCTTGACAGAAATAGGACAAACAAAAGTATAAAATACTGCATGGAGGTGTTATCATAGCTTTTCAGAACACAGAATTAGTCACAGAGTTAAATCCTTGGCAATGCCTAGTATTAGAAGGTGAAAAGAGGTACTTATGGGTAATTTTTATAGTTGATTTGAAGAAGAACACTGTTGGTTGGAGTTGGGTCACTTGTCATATCAGAATCTTGATGTTAAGTATTAGGTAAATATACATGTATTCCATGGTATGGAGTATACAAGTAAAAATTGTTTTTTTTCTCTCTGGTTTCAGTTCTTCCACCTACAAACATAAAAATGCAGAGACAGAAGCCTCCTTAAACTCAATAACAAATTACCTTATTGATGGGATAAAAAAATGGGAATAATCTTGCCAAAATTTGGCAGTCTCGATTATAAATTTTTATCTTGTTTAAGTTTTGGGGTTGTTTCTTGTTTGAAAGCCAGGCTTGCAATATTTTCCTGAAGCACACATCTATGCTATCCATAGGCAGGTGAGTGCTGGCATATTTAAGAGTAGATAAAGGAAGAAAAAAAAGAAAAAAAAAAGTCTTAAATTGGATATGTCTTAAATTTTACCAACAGAAAAATAATTATTTGTGGAATCATAGCCTGCCTTTGTGGAAATTTGCCCTCAGCTTGTGAGTTCAATTATACCTTGGAGTAATCAAAATTTATTGCAATTAGACTACATCTGGATTAATTCCTACTCAGCATGAACAAGACAAAAGGCAACAAGCAACATCTGTTCTACATGACTTTTCTGATGCTACTGTATTTTTAGGACATTATAAATTAACAGCTTTTACATGGTTGTAATATATATTAATGATACTATTACTCTAAGCAAAGCCTAGAAAACTGTTGCATCTTAAATAAAATATTAACTTAATTCATCACTAACAATATACCAATCTTCCTAATTTCAACCTTTATTTCCCTGGAAAGCTCAGTTTATTTTATTTTGAAAGCTGTTCCCTCCATGTGTACAGAATCCACTGCTCCACTGATTTAAACATTTCAAAAATTTAAACTTTAATTATCACTGAACATAAAAACTCTTAAACCTATTTAGGCATAAAGTGTTAGTGATCCAAGTGAAAGGTAATGAAGAGAAAATTTGATACTTATATGATTAAAAGTCAGGTGTCATTTAAAGTGTGTGAAATCTAGGGAATGTTCTAATTTTAATATTTATGCAAAATTTCCAGTGCAATGAATTCATTTTGTATTTAAATAGTGACATAGTAATTGACAGGACATTTTAATGTCTCTTGTAAGCAAAATATTATATCAACAATTCAATAAAAAAGGGATTATATTGTGCTGTGAAGCTGTGAGGGACTCCAAGAGTGTATAATGGTAAAAGTTTGAGAATGAATATATAAGCCTCTTCAACTGAGAAGTTATATTGTCTTTACTGTACATTTGTGAAGATCGGTTCTAACTTGGGTTCTAACCTTGTATTCTGTGCCATTTCCAGATGTTTGCCATCTGTCTTTTGGGAATTTATGACTGATTACCTGTTTATCACAAAAACTGAACTAATCTCTAGACTGTGCCATGAAGAGTAGCTATAATATTTCTTATGTGACAGTACTGTACCAAGGAGAGAACATAAAATTTATAAAGACATGATGGAATCACCTGTTTGATTGAATCAATACAACAGCAAATTAACTGCCTTGGACAACAACAGGATGTTGAACTACTTGCAATATATTGTTTGCAGATTGCTGGTCTTTATGACATAAAATATGGCTGGTTTATATTAGCATATTTTAAGGGAGATAGACA
This sequence comes from Chloroceryle amazona, assembly GCA_027560015.1. NCBI lineage: Eukaryota > Metazoa > Chordata > Aves > Coraciiformes > Cerylidae > Chloroceryle > Chloroceryle amazona. The sequence goes on along the minus strand of JANHFX010020401.1, from coordinate 87,445 downwards.
GTTCTTAGACAGAAGCCTCTGAAGATTCCTAACATCTGTATTAGAATATTATTTGCACTATGATCATATCCTATACCAAAAGAAAAAGCATAATAGAAGTAAAGAATTGTATTTTAACAGGTTTCAACATAAACAAATTGGAAACTGTTTTGCCATGGAGAAGCTCAAGTTGTGCAATACCAATCAGTTTGGATTTAGGCACTGAGGGAGGTTTTATCTCACTTAATCTTGGACTTCAATGGTACAGATGCCTGTATATGAGGCAGTCAAGGCTCTTCATAATTAATGGTGGGTATGAGCATTTTTTTGATTCAATGTGCCTTATGTATTTTAGGTATTTATGTTACAAAAAGATGTTTAATTCAGTTCATTGACTACAAGTACAGCCTACATGTATGTAAGAGCTTATATAAGAAGGTGTGTCAGATAAACCTTAATCAGAGATTTTTAAGATGACTTCTGTGGGAATGATAGATTGTTCCTCAAGAACTCAAAAGTACTCCCTGCTCCTCCAGTATCTTATACAAAAGCTAAGTCTGCCTCAGTCCTCAGGTCCAATCCCCATATAATAAATGATAGCAGGAATAAAATCAGTGAAGCAGTTATCCTGAGATGAAAAACAAAGTAGTGAGAAGATCACCAGAAACTTATTAAAAAAAAAATCAATGGACTGAAATAAAATCTAACCATCAGTTACATCTTTGGGTGTCAAGACCATTACCATAAAACTGAAGAACAGTTAGATCAAGCTGCTATGTACCACAGACCCATCCAGTTTAGCTCAGAGAGATATCTTAGCGGTGTTGGAATGAACAAGACCTTGATATTTCATGTATGGAAAAGTAATTACTTTTTTGTTTTGTTTTGTTTTTTTGTTTGTTTTGTTTGTTTGTTTGTTTTTTTTGGTTGTTGTTGAGTAGCAGAAACTGCCACACAGGCATTTTCTAGGATGCAGATATGATGGATTTTTCTCCGTGAATGAAAATGTAAATAAAAAATATCCATCAGTGAATGAATATGAAGTAGGAAAGAAAAAAAGTCAGTGTTCAGCATACAAAGGATGATTAAAAAAAAAAAAAGAGAGGAGGGAATGACACTACACATAGGTTTTTACATGTAGGATGAAAAAATGAAAGAGAATATTTGGAAGATGTACAAAATATTTTGGTTGCATAATAGTTCAGCAGCATGGAAACCATAACAATGCAAAAAATCTTCACCCAGGCAAGTTCTCCTGCCCCAGTGTGGTGGAAGGGAGGCAGCTGCCAGCTCTCCATCACTTTGTGCAGACAGTAAACAGAGATTTTATTGCCATGGGCTTGTCATTGTCCTTGGATGCACCAACTTGCTGCCAACTCACTGCCCTCAGCTCACTGGAAAAATTACTGGGCTTCTTCCACCTGTTATGGTCTCTCTTACCCTGGTCAGGTTTGTTTAATGTAATGCACCTTTTATCAGATAACCTGACAAAAACTATGGAACATTTATTCAATATAACTTAGACACAACTGCGTAAACCCAAGATGCAGAGAAAATCAGCAGGGTTGATAACAAACTGCTAACAAGAGGTATGCAGGTAGGTTGCAGAGCTGATAGCTGAAATATACTAACAATCAAAACAAAAGTGTGTAGAATTTAAAGACTTTAGAGTACATTACATGTCTGAAATATCCTAATAACCACAAGGTTTATGCTTCTAGGAGAGTTTCTTTCTCCCTATAGGAAGTAAATGTAAAAAGGTGATAAATAATTGAACGCTTGAGTAAATCATTTCATGAGCAGGTATATTATCTGATTAATGAGGAGGAAGGCAGAGAGAAACATCTTTTTTTTTTATTCTTATGTAAATTATCAGAAGAATTAAACAGATAAATATTTCGTTGTATCCACATATGACGTTTTACAAAGAATCATTATAAAGACAAAAGACATAAAGTGGGATTTTATGTTATATGCATACTATATGGTGTTAAAACTTGTTTTATGGTACTAGCTTTGTTTCCTTTATTTTCTCCCCTCAAATGATGGAATATATTCGTCTCTCACAGGCACTTTGGTTATTTTGGTTATGATAGCAGTAAAAATAAAATGAAATAGATGTTTCTGAACTCCTGGAATATATCAAAATAGAAGCAGTGCCTGGGGATACAACATCTTACATTATTATCTTGATTTATTTTTTTCTTTTTTCTATTATGCAACCATCATACTTTTAAGTGAAGCATAATTATGAATAGCATATTAAGAATCCATGTAACCATGTTTATGAAAAAAGGCACTGTCTGATGTGTAGGATAGACAAGCAAGAAATAATAACCTCCTATGAAAAAGGAATAATTTATGAACCATTTTTATATGTTTTAAAATAATAAGGATCTCTGCAGCAGCAAATTGCTAACAAACATGAAATTATATGAAAAAAAAGGAAAATAAAAGGTATTTTCTTTTAGGAGTTCTGTCAATAAGAAGAAAATTTCAGATATCATCTGTTTCAAAACCATAGGCAAGATTATTTATTTTTGTTTGCTCAGTGTCTTGGTTGCTAATAACAGTTAATGATCAACAACATCTTAATCAAAAAAATTAAAAAGATGAACAAGTATTGTTTTCTATTGTAGGCACAGAAAATTAATAATGTCTAATTTAAGAGTTTTCAGGGTAATGACTTATGTATACCTTTGTAACTTTCTCTAGGGAAGCCTAATAAAATTTTTAGTTTTTAACTGCAAATTATTTTGCACATGAAAGTTTGAAATTTTGCAACACATCTAATACCTTATTTTAATGTAGTAAGTCAAACACTGAGATGACAAGTGCCATATTTTATTATTCATAACTGTACTGTGAGTGCCTGAATTTTCAGGTATTGACAAGTGAAAATGTTGCCATGTCAGGAAACCCATAAATCTGTTTTATTACTCAAACCCACAGAATGGTAAAATGGTAAAATTGTATCTCAAGACAGAGACAGAAAATAAGATTTTCTGCCTGTTAAACGTTATGGAGTTATTCACAGCATAAACACAGGTAGGCAACAAACACATGCATATATATCTGATGCTATCCAATCACATTCAGGTACGATAGTTATGGGGTGTAGGGGGAGGGAAAGTAATAAAAAAAATCTGCCTCATATCTACTTTCTCAACATTTTTTGACAGTATTAGCTTTGATTCCAGACACCAGGATAAAATCATACATCTTCCTTGAAAGCCTCACTGAAGTCACGCATCTTCAAATTCCCTCCCACTACCCATTCTTAAGTCACTTTGCTGTCCTTCACTTACTCATCTTATTTTGACTTTGAGAATACTAATTAACAAACAGCTTTGAGAAGTGTGAAACAGTATGTTAAATTACTCTGTAATATATTTTTTTACATATTTCTATACTATTGGCCCTATTTTTTTTCCTTTGCTTTTGGTCTGTGGTGTTGTTTTTGTTTTTTTTTTAGTTGAACCATTTATTATGATTTACTGAAAGATTATTTCACAGTACAATATCTTTGAAATATGTGCACAAATAATGACAGTCTCACCATTTTGATATACAGAGGATAATGCACTTAGGGGGATTCACTTCTGACAAAAAAAAAAATAAAAAAATAAATGTGTCTAAGATCTGGCTTTATTAGAGTGATCTGTCCCAGACTTTTTGTCTGGCCTTGAACAAATCTTGGTGAACTCTATGGCAGTGCCAGTTAACATGATAAATCCACACAACTCAGCACAGCTCAGATTCACTGTCTCAGCCACTGAATCATGAAAGCCTTGAGTCTGCTAAACCAGAGTTAATAACTGTTACTTTAAAGAAGGTTTTAATTTCTCTGGAGAGTCTTTTCATGACTACACAGGCCAAACTTTGTTTTTTTTTTCACACCATCTAGCCAGTCAGTCACAGTGGCATATGTGAAGTCTGCATTAGGTTATCCATACCCATAGTGCAGTCATGAGTATGGTGTCTCTAATGAAAATTCAGAAGAATATAAAACCTTCCATAGTGCAAAATGCACGGTTAGCTAATTCACTGGTTAGTGCATCTACTGTCTGGCTAGGAATTTACTCAACATGGATGACCCTAAGTAGTCTTCCTGTCTTTTTTCCTGAGCTCCCAACTACCTGAAGTTTCAGGATGCCACACACCCCTCTCCTCGCTTTTGTGAAATACTGCCATGAAGTGAAGGGTCACTCACAAATCAGAGAACCTGGGAATTTGTCCCTTCTTCACGGAGTGGTTTCAAAGCCACAGGACTAACTTTTTGACAGAACACTATAATCAGCTGTCTGAAAGGGAATTCATACCAGAGGGATGCCCCAGCACCCCACTGAGGTATCCATGTACAACACTCAAGTAGTCAGGAACAGGAAGATGTTTTTTTTCTGCATAACCTGGAATGGGAGACATGTAGTGGACATCTTTAGGTACCTTCTTCCAGGACTACTTATGTATTTTAGCCATGCTCGTTTAAAGGTTAAGTACACAAATAGCCTGGACAGCAGAATAAGAGAAGTGTTACACTCTTAGAGGAGATACTTTATCCTTGAAATGTGGAAAAATGCAAAAAACAAAAAGGGAAAAAAAAACCCAAACAACTTCCTCATATAATTCATCACTGGCAAACTTTAATTTAATTAAGACTCGTTTTTTTGAGGATAGGGTCATGGTTCCTGGCAGACTGTTCCTGATGTACTCACTGCATATAATGTGTGTGTGAGTCTTGACAAGAATAATCATTTCTATTAATTAAAATTCACTACTGCAGATATGCTTAATTTAAAATCCCTTAGAAAATTATGCACAGTTGGTTCATCCCCACAGATTTCTAAGAACTTTGTTGTTACACAGCTGCTACAATTTTTATTTCTATTCAGTGATTTCTTTCCTAATAAACTCCAGCTTTTAAAACAGTTTAGTAAAACTGTAAATTTTATGAGGACTGTAGCCCTCATAAAAAGGCAGCAATATAAAAAAATTGATGTGAATGATGTTCTGTCACACAGATGATAAAAAGGAATTAAAACCAAGTGCTTCGTTGGTTGCTAATTTTATCCCAAAATCACCACTATGCATTCTGGAAAGTAAGCAGCTGACACTCTAAATAAATTAGTACCATTATACAATTAGTATTTTTACACCTTTGAATATGAAGCAAATTAGTAAACAGAACTGTAATTTAAGACGTTGAGAAGTAAAAGCCAAAGTGTGTAGAAGGGTCCTAGAGTAAAACTTCAGATTCTGTCTCACAAATGAACGTTTGGTCTTGCAGAGGTTTTCCTTCTGGTACGCCAAATGCCAAGACCCCTTTGTCGTGGAGGCACCCACAAAACAGATAGCAGTAGTTGCTCAAAAGGTCGATTTATTGTAACCAAAATCACTCGGCACTCCTTCTGACAAAATTAAAGTTTGGATGTCACTCATAAAGGGAGAACCTCCTACACAGAAAGTTTTCACTCACCCAAAGAGATGAGGTCTTACTCAAGGATATGTCCAAAGAAATATTCACACACTGAAGGCAGAGTGAGGCTTACCCAAGCTGAGGAGACTCGCTCAATCCACAGTAGTATCCTTGGATTTTGTACCATGTCTCCAAGGGGAGGGGCTGCCTGCAAGCTTGCTCTGAGGAGAAGCCGCTCAAAAATCATCTCTCTGTGGGGGCTCCATTTATACCCTAGTCAAGCGTGCAGTGTGGTCATTCTAATGAGTATGAGGCAAGGCCACGATAAAGGCAGGCTTACGGCCTGGTCCTTGAAGTGTCAGTTAATTTCCTTGAGAAGTTGTTTAATGGCTGCAAGGCACCAAAGTGATCTTTATCAGGTCTCTGACAAACCCTGTTTTTTGTCAGCTTTCTGTCAGGAAGCTGAACCTGTCACACTCTTCAACATTTGTGAGTCTTGGAGCATCTTGTGATAGGAAATTATCATGTCTGCATTGACAGATCTGGAAGAGCTTCAAAATCCTAAATCCTAATGGATGCCCAGCCTTGACTTTTCATCAGTGTGACAGCCAGGCCTGCAGAAGCCCTGTGTCTCAGGTCTGGTGCCACAGGAAAGGAATCTCAAAGGCAGGCCACATCAATCTCATGGCATCCTACAGTCAATGTACACGTTTAGGTAAACTGCCTCTACAAGTTCAGAACTGCACCTGTAGCAGACATTCTTCATGGTCAGCCGCTTCCTTGCCTCCTGGCTTATTTTCTCATCAGAGCAATATAAGCATCTAGGGAATCTGTGAAACATCTTACCAAGAGAAATGGCAACTTCTGCATGTGATTTAAAGCTGGCCTAGCAGAATTAATGGAAAATATACCATACATAATGCAAGGTAACAATCCTGCATTTATAAATGTTTTGTCTAGACATTATAACAATGTCTTTCCTCTCTCTTACCTCTATGATCCTGAGAAATGTGATTAAAAATTCATAGTGTTTTCCTCCCTAAACTGTAAAAATGGCTGAATTCTTTCATGTTCTTTACTAAAGATGTGCCTTAGTAATGGTAAATAACATCACCTAGATGATGACATTAACATCTCACTTCTTTTTTTCTTTTTCATGAAGGAACACATAATATTCTCTGTATATTAAGAATTTTGCAAATCTTCCTTTTGGAATATTCATGGTAATCTACTCAATATCATTACTAAGGGCACTATTGCTTAAAGACTTATTGCTTTCAAATTTAAAGAATCTGCAAATGCAATGTGATGTTTAAAAAATACAGCAGATGTGTTTTTTCTTGATACACTGTATTTTACAACTGATCACTGACATAACCACTTAGTTTTTAAGGGCATTTGTCTCCTATCAAATAAATGATGAGTGACAAAACAGTTTTCATTACACTGAGATGAAACCACATATACTGCATTTTTAGCTACGGAAGTATGTATTTTACTGCAAGGCATACAGAATTTATATCCAAATCTCTCTAGCTATGCGCTCACCTAAATTACTTCTTTATATGCTGCTTCTTTATAAAATGGGCATACAGAATTTGAATCTGAATATAGCTATGTGCTCACCAAAATTACTTCTTTATATGTTCCTTCTTTCTAAAATGAGGACTTTTTTTTCTTTTTACTATGCTTTGTTTTTCCTGTTGTTCAAATTAGAGTGAATTCAAATGAGATCAAACACTGTAGAAAAAGAGCAGGCTCAAGACTATCTAAGGAGCTTGAAGGGACCTGATGAGATGCATCTGCAGGTCCTGAGGAAACTGATGAATGAAGCTGATAAGCCACTTTCCATCATATTTAAGAAGTCTTGGCATTCTGGTAAAGTTCCCATTGACTGGAAAGGGGGAAACAAACCCCATTTTTAAAAAGGGTAAAAGGAAGACACAGGGAACTACAGGCCAGTCAGTGTCATCTCTGGGCCCACAAGATCATGGAGCAGAGCCTCCTAAAGGTTCTGCTAGGGCACATGGAAATTAAGGGGGGTGATTGGTGACAGCCAACATGGCTTCACTAAGGGCAAATTGTACCTGACAAATCTGGTGACCTTCAACAATGGGATTACTGCATTTGTGGATAAAGGAAGAGCAACTGACATCATTGACCTGGACTTCTGCAAAGCATTTGACATTGTCCTGCCTGACATCCTTGTCTCTAAATTGGATATGAGAGATGGACCACTCTGTGGGTGGGGATTTGGCTGGATGATCACAGTCAAAGCGTTGCAGTCAACAGCTTGATGCCTGAGTGGAGACCATTACTCAGAGGTCAGTACTGGGACAGTGTCGTGGTTTAGGGTCAGGGCAGCCCCTAAGACCCAACAGACGCTCTCTATTAACCCCCCTCCCTCCCCAAAAG